>LOJH01018840.1:0-21045 GCA_001685095.1 Ellobius talpinus | reverse complement strand
CAATCCTTAAGGTTTTCTTTCCTCTGGCTTCTACCTGCATATACACCCATGTGGCACACATACACAGATGAACTGACTTCATATCATTGTATTTGTAAGCACTGCATTTGGCATCATGGTATGTAATCTGTGGGGAGGGTCATAGGAGCAGAGATATCATAGAAAACTCTATGCCCTCTGGGAAAAGAGTCAGTACCTTTTCAGTTGTGTACAGGTTAGCTTTTTTTTCAGGTTCTGCATAGTTATAACCTCACATGGTCTTTATTCAGGGAATTGATATGGTTGAGGGAGACCAACTTGGTTGTGTCATTGGTGCTGGCAGACTTGTGATGGCTAACCTCACCCAGTAAGTTGGCAAGGCTGCAAGATGTCCAAGTAGGGGAGAGGTTCGTGTTAAAACTGAATGAAGAAGAGCAGATTTAATCCCATGGTCATCTAGTTTGTCCATGTTCTGAGTAGAAGAACCAGCTGTGGAGGAGTCTTCAGCTGGATGGGATTATTCTCCACCCCTGAGTGTGCCTGATTTCTCCCCTTCAGTTGCCGACTGGGCTCTGCACCATCTGTTCTCTGGTCCCAGGTCTCTGAGCTATGATGCAAGCTTCCCATCAGTCTAGCTTGCAGACCATGGGACATCTCACTTTCAAAATCATGAACCAATTCTTGGTAATAAGCCTCTTAAATATTCTCCCCTTCTTCTGTTTCCCTGAAGACCCATGGCTAGTGATATCCAGGGGGAAATGGGTGTTGGGTGAACACCTTCCACAAGAGAGCTAAATGTACATACTAGCTGTTGACTGAGGTTTTCTGTCCTGCCTGGTTCCTGCAATTGTTAAGCCCCAAAGAAATCACACAAAGATCTATATTAGTTATAAACTTATTAGTTATAAACTGATTATCTCAGACTTCTTATTAACTCTTATAACTTATATTAGCCCATTTTTCTTGTCTATGCTAGCCATGTGGCTCGGTACCTTATTCAGCGAGTCAGTCACATCTTGCTTCTCCTGTGGCTGGGTCAGGACTGCAGAATAGACTTTCTTCTTCCCAGAATTCTCCTGTTCTCGTCACCCCACCTCTACTTCCTGCCTGGTTGNAACTCTTATAACTTATATTAGCCCATTTTTCTTGTCTATGCTAGCCATGTGGCTCGGTACCTTATTCAGCGAGTCAGTCACATCTTGCTTCTCCTGTGGCTGGGTCAGGACTGCAGAATAGACTTTCTTCTTCCCAGAATTCTCCTGTTCTCGTCACCCCACCTCTACTTCCTGCCTGGTTGTCCCGCCTATACTTCCTGCCTGGCTACTGACCAATCAGCGTTTATTTAAAATATAATTGACAGAATACAGACCATTGTCCCACACCAATTAACTGCATATAGGTGGGCATTAGGAGTCATGGCCGGAAGCCATCAACACACTATCAAAATGGAAGTGAGTCGTCACCAAAGACTTGAGCCATGTTCAGGAGAATGAGTTCACTGGGGTGGACAGCAGTGACATACCTGGAATAACCCCCTCCAGACTTGATGGCACTGAGGAGGACTATCTGCTTCATTCGGTTTGTTATTGCCAGTGTGACGCAGACCAATTACACAGCTCCACGCCATCGCCTACAGCGCCTGATTTTATTGTTTTTATTTATTTGTGTGTGTCTTAGTGTGCATGTGGAGGTCAGAGGACAACTTTAAGGACTCAGTTTTTCCCCTCCCATCACATGGCTTCCAGGAATCAAGTTCCAGGTCTCAGTCTTGGTAGCAAGTGCTCAGCCATCTTCCAGCCCAGCAGAGGAGTTCTTTTCAGGTTCCATTCAGTCACTCAGTTGAAGTCAGCAGTCTTGACTTTGCTATTGAAAAGACTTTCAGGATGAGCCATAAAGCTGTTTTTTTTTTTAATGAAGAGACTTCCTTAGGGCTGTGGGCTGTGGATGTAGTGCAAGGTGGAGGTGCAGACCTGTAATCCCAGCACTAGGGAGGTAGAGGCAGGAGGATAATAAACTCAAGGTCACAAGCCAGGTGTGGTAGCATGTCCATTCAATCCCAGCACTTGGGAGGCAGAAATAGGCTTATCTCTGAGTTTGAGGCTGACCTGGTCTACAGAGAGAGTTCCAAGACAACTGGCAGCACAGAGAAACCCTGTCTCGAAAACACAAAACAAAACAACAACGAAGTTCTAGGTCAGCCTGGATTATGTGAGACTCTATCTGAGGCACAAGAGAAGGGCACAGTAAGGAAGGGGCAATAAAGCACTCGAGAATGGGTGTGGCTTCTCAGAGTGACAGGCTTAAGAATTTTTACATCAGTCATACAGACAATTTTAGTGACTTCTGGAGTTCCACTCACAGGGTCAAATGAGATAAGGTCAGAAGGTTGCACAGAAGTCAAGATGTTTTTAACAAGAAAACAGAAGTTTATCGTCATGTTTGTGAGGGTCCCAGAAAGAAAGATCAGGTTACATCTGGGAAAGGAGTAAGGCAACACATGTTCAGACCTTAAGCATGATCCATTGCTCTTTTCACATTCTTATTTGAAATACCTTCCTGTAAAAGGCACATCGACTGTACTCTGGCAATATCCATACCAGATGCCAAGGGTGCTGGAATTCTTGACTGGCTGGAGAGATCGATCCATCATACCCTGGAGGAAGGGGCTTCTTTCCCTTCTCTTTTCTCTCTGTGTATCCTGCCTCAAGTTCACCAGGTCTAGGGCTGATCTCTTCCAGACATATACAACCCTTGGATCACGCTGCTAAGCACCTTTCCAGAAAGGATCACGGAGGAGGGGGAGGGGAAAAAGTACCAGGGAAGCAGGAAGGGCTCACAGGGCCTGACAACCACGGTGGGCATGGTTCTAAGGTTCTTCTGCCTGTGTTTGGAGTGAAAGCAACATGTGATGACCTGTGTGCAGTGTAGGTGTGACCAGAGTTTTAGGACAGCAATACTTCATGAGTGCCTGTTACTAAAGTGGGAAAGTGCTCATGCCATTTTTTTTTGAGAAGGGGTCTAGTCTTTAAATGGGCACAACAGATTAGCAGGAGAAAAATCATTTTAAATCATGTGAAGGTGGAGGGGAGTCCTGCAAACTCCTTAAAGTTCTCAACCTCCAGTGCCCTTCTAACTTTGCACACCTTTTATCTCAGCACGTGGGAGGCAGAGGCAGACCCACCTGGCTTATATAGCAAGTTCCAGGACAGCCAGGGCTACACAGTGAGACCTTGTCTCAAAGTATAAAAATCAGTCTGAGACTGTGAGATTGTCCAGGGCTTAACCTTATATACTCTACCAGGTTCTACAGAGAAATAGGGTTTGCTTCCTGTGTGGGTTGTGGAGGCAAACTATAGGTCCGTGGAGGTAAATGGGAATGTGCTAGGGGGAAAGGCCTGGAGAGAAAGATTGGGTGGATAAAAGTGTCATAGAGCAGCTCTCTTTCCGTCACAGACAAGACACCTTTACAAAGAGGTCGGTTTTTGTGGTTGTGAACTGCCCCCCTGCAAAAGGGGCAATTATTCTGGGCTTCTCCAGTGTCTTCTTCAGTTCTACAAAATCACCAGCTCCAGCTCGTCTCACAGGGAGAGCTGCTTAGGAGACTGCTGGTCACCTGAAGTAGTGGAAGACTGGGTTTAGAGACTGCGGAGAGCGCATCCCCCGCCTCACTTCTGCCCCACCCTCGGAACAAACATCATTCTATTCCCTCTGAAAGCTTCCCAGGGGACTTTGGGTGCTGGGGGTTTGGTGGGTGGGGTAGGTGAGGAAAATCCAAGGTATTTTCTTCCGTAGGAGAGCCTGGGCACACTGGGGAGGGTCTTTAGCCCGGGAGCTGAGTCACCTACGCTTTAGAGGTTATGTTGCCAACTGGGTCCTGGCGCAGAGGCCTCCTTGGTGTCCGCAGAAGAGAGCCTGCTGGGACTGGGAACTAATAGCTCCCGGGCTTCCAGGGAACCGGCTTGGCGCTCCCTTAAGGTCTTCCCCGTTAATTCACACTGCAGTCCAAGGACGGTGTCGCGCAGGTACCCTGACGGTCCCATGGGCCTGGCCCTCGAGGGTGCGCAGCTCCGGAGGCGGGTCGCTGCCAGGGAAATGCCTTTGGTCTCTTGGTCCCTCCATGTGGGGGAGGAGCGCGCCCTGGGCTTCCCTCGGGGAAACTCCTCCTCCTTCCCCGGGACAGGCGCTCCCGGTCGTCCCCTCCTCCTGGCCGAGGTGACCCGGCACCTGCGTTTAGGGGTGTTGCCCTGGCTCCTAGGACGCCGCCTCCGGAGATTTAAGCAAGAGCTGGGGGAGGTCGGAGACTTGGGACGGACGAGGAAACCGAGAGCTTGGGCACAGGCGGAGAGGGGCGGGAAGCAGCAGGTGAGCAGCAGGCGGGACAAGCTCGTGGTTTCCACACCGGGTCCCTGCCTGGGAGGTGAAATGGGGGTGATTCGGGTCCACCCCATGGTGCCCGGCTGGGGCGTCTGGGGTACAGTAGGTTAGGCGAGGTCGGGGAGCGACAGGTGCGACGGTCTGGGACTGAGCGGACCGAGCGCACGTTCTGGGGACCGGGAGAAGGCCTGGAAACCCGGATCCCGTGACTGAGACCCCAGGTCGACTCCATAGATTCGCGGCTTGGTTTATGGTCCTGCCGGCCCCTGGCTTATGTATTGGAGAAGAGGGTCTCTGGGGGTGGGGCCCTTCGGTGGAGCAGGCTCCTGGCTCATATCACCAGTCCCTTCCTAGGACGTAGATGCAGAGATTCGTCCGCATTTCTCTTTGTTTCGGGAAAATCTCTGCGGTGCAGCTGGTTACCTGAACTCCTTCCGCTCCTTGGTCCCTACCGAGGTGGAGAGAAACTGGAAACTGGAACTGGTTGAGATGCAGAAGACCGATACAGGCGGCGCTGCGGGGCCCTTGGGACCCCGTCAAGACGCGAACCGCCCGCCAGCTGGGGGAAGGGAGGACTCCAGCGGTCCGGTGCGGGGGCCCGGGTCGATGGTGTGGACCAGGCCGCCTTGGCCCTGAGCACTCACTGGAGCGGGCCCTGGGGCACTTGGAGAAGCAGGCCCGGCTGCCAGGGGCGAGCTGCCCATTCAGGAGAAGGCTGACCACCCGAGCACGTGTATCGCTTATCGGGTGGGACTTGGGATGGTGGCAGAGTGACCCAACGGGTCAGCTAGGCAGTGGGCGCTGTGTGAGAGGACCCGATAGCCCCGCTGAAGAAATGACCTGTCCCACTGCCTGAAAGTTTGTCCATGCCCCAGTGGGTGTGTGTGCCTTGTGGCTGTGCTTTTGCTTGCTTCTCAGGCCCTTTCCGATATCCCTTAGTTCTGTCCCAAGCATATAGGCCTCTGGCAGCTAATTTAGGAGAAAGCAAGCATGGCAGTCCTAGGTGGACTTGGAAAGCAGGGGACCCTACAAGGGTTGGGTTTGAAGATCTTGCATGCAAACACTTAAGTCCTGTAGCTAAGACAAGCCATCCAGTGCTGGCTCCTTCAGCTTCTATCCGGCAAGAGCCAGGCGTTGTGGAAAGTTCCAAAGGGCACCTAACAAGGTGCTCTGAAAATCCAAAGTGAGGTGGGGGTTGTTTACCTGACTCTGGAGGAGGGGAGAGGTTCTGCAAGTGAGGTTAACAAGTTTCCTTCCTAGCAGGAAAGGTGGGGGTTGGGCAGTTTCACTGGGGACACAGGATAAAATATCTCAGGCTGCTAAGCTACTGCGGTAGTGGGTGGTGAAGGACCTCCAGGTAAGCAAGGTGACCTATTCCTCACCTTTCCCGTGCTTCTACTGAAGAGGTGCTTGGGGGACTTCTTCCAGTGACCTTCGTATGGCGTAAGAATGAAAACTCAAAAGCCAGGTGTGGTGAGACTTATCTTTAATTCCAGAACTTGAGAAGTAGAGACAGGCACATCTGGCACTCTGTGAGGTCAAGGCCATCAAGGGCTACCCAGTGAGACCCTGTCTAAAGAGAGAAGGAAGGAAGAAAGAGGGGGGAAAACTGGAGTGTCATCAAGACAGGAGACCAAGTGCAAGAATTGAGGAGTGTTCTCAAGAGCTAGGGAACTGCTTATTGAAAGCTGGGACTCTGGTCTATGTTCTCAGCTCATTCCCAGGTTTGATCCTAAATGTGCATGTGCACAGGAACACACACACACACACACACACACACACACACACATACACACCTTTGTGGGCTTTCCAGCTGAAAGATCTAGGAGTCGAGTGCAGAGAATGTGTTTGCCAGTGGCACTGTCATCACTGGAGGAGGAAATTTGACCACACTGGCACAATAGCTGCACACTGTGGTGTGGACACTTAACGAGTTCTTTATAACCAGTTTTCCTCACCTCAGCTGTAGTCTGATGCAAAGGTTAGGTAGCTCGTCTGGTGCCCCTGTGCTATCTAAGGGGCAGAATCAGGGAAGCAGAACAAAGGCTGCTGGCCTCAGTGGTCAATGCTGTAAGCATTGTACTCTCAGGCAAAGATGTGCACAAGGGGCTTTGTTGACCATCTACCTGCAAAGAGTTTCAATTCTTTTTCCTCCCCTTAGTCCTGAGGTCACAGTGTGGTGGCAAAGTCAAAAGAAGTGGAGATGAAAACTAAGAATGAAGTCTAGGAAATCTGGGTACCTCAGATGTCTGGAGCCAGGCTGCCATGCTTCCTAACCCCAAAGCCTCATCTCTTTCTGCAGCCCCACAGTGACCAGGGCCTGGGTAATACCTAATGGGCCAGAAGACTGAATCCTGGATTATAGGGTCTCTGAGTGACAGACACGTGTGTGGTTATTCTGCAGGTGATGAAGCCTGGGTATGTGAAGTATGGTATTCCAGTACCAACTTCTTCATAGTCTGAGAGGATTGCTCCCAGCAATGAGCTCACCTCAAGTCCAGGAGCTACCATGAAATAGAAATCAAGAATCTAGTTGACTACATCACTCTTTGCATTTAAGCACCGAGGAGCTTAGGAAGATGAGGAATGAGGGGGAGGTTCCTCAACATGAGGTATTTCTCTGGTTTTGAGTATTCACCAAACCCTGAAAGTGGGAACCAGGAGTTTTTTGTAAGCTCTGCAGAAAGTTCTGTGTCCGGGAACTCCTGGTCAGCCCAAGCCCTGGGCAGTAAGGAGGCAAGGAAGGGTGACTAGTCAGTCAAGTGGCTGGTCAGTTTGGGTTCCTGAAACTGGGCCTGCTGGGGAGCAGGGCAAAGGAGGCATCTGGGGGTGGGCAGAAGAACTCCCATGGAGCCACACAGCATGTGGGGAAGCTTTTCCATCCACTGTTGCTCACCCAATTGTTCCCCTAACTGTCTTTAAGGCTGAAATCGCTAAACCTTGCTTGTGCAGGTTTCTCCACACTTTCTAGAGTACTCCCTAGCTCCCCACCCCAAGCTGTCCCCAGGACGAGTTCAAGATCATGATCCTAAGAGCTGAGACCTGCAGAGGCCAACTTGGGGAGCCTTTATGTGCAGCCCCAGGTGTAGTGGACCTGGTCATGAATGAAAGTGGTTCATGTGTACCTCATACCAGGGCAACTACGATCTAAACCTGGTCATGAATGAAAGTGGTTCATGTGTACCTCATACCAGGGCAACTACGATCTAAACCTGCCTATGAGTTCTTGGAGGGGAACATGGTCCTTAGAGTCTCATCTGATCGCAGTGGCCACCCTACAAGATGACCCCAGAGTAGATCTGGGATTCTGGAAAGAAGTAGAGGTGTACCAGGGGCTTGGTTCTCCCAGCAGGTGATCATCAGGAGAAAGAAACAGGAACACATAGGGACATCTTGGGGGGAGAATCCATGTGGGATACTGGAGCGCATGTATATTGTTGGTGACCTACATTGTGCCCAATGTGGACGGTGAAGAGGTCAGGTGGCCAAGAGACTTCTGTTCTCTGCGTAGGCAGTAGGGGAGGGGAGGAAGTCTGCATGTCTTATTTGTGTACACAGGTGAGCCATCAGGCATGGGGGCTTGGGCTCAAGGGGCAGGGAATGGTAACAAAGCACCTAGTGTGTGAAGGTCAGCAGAGGCTTGTGGTTGTAGAAATTCACGCAACGGCAGTGAGTAGACAGAAGCTTCGGTCTCGATGCTGTGACCGAGGAGTGAGATGGTAACACGGTCTTATTCTCAAGCGAGCTGAATTGGCGGATGAAACAAGTCTGGCTTTGTTATTGCTTGTTTGCCCAAGGTACAACACAGAGAGTCAATTTCCCTTTAATTTATGGCCCTCACTTTCCAAGAGTCATCCAGGCAGGTGTCTCTGAGCTCATTTTGGATCTGAATGATCTGAGCTCCAGGACACAGGAGATGATTTCTAGGGACCACAGATTTGGAGGTTTTTCTAAACAGAAGTCTGAAAAGTGTTCAGGTTCACTGTCAACAATACATTCTAATGAATCGGTAGTGACTTTAAAGGTCATCACCTTGTAGCTAACTCTTAGTCATTTTTATTCCAGAGTGTCCTGGAAATCTGACCTTCCAGTCCAGGCTTTGTGCTTTGAGGATTTCACACTTTCCTAGTAGCTCCCATCCTCAGCTGAACTTTTTAACTGTGGGAAACTTGGTTTCCCTGGACTCAGTAAAAGCCTGACTTCTGGCTGCTTCAGTTCCTTAATCCTGAGGCCAGGCTCTGAGTTTACATGGCCTGAATCAGGTCTCTTTACCATATACCAGAAGCATAAACACTGGAAGGCGAAGCCCGTTTTCTGTTCTATTGAGTGCAGAGCTGGAGAACATACTTTCACTCCATCTTTATAACATACAGTTGTTACTCAATATCCTTGTTAAACAGAGTGGCCTGGGTAAGGTCAGGGGCCTGGATGTGTGTTGAGGAGTTCCCTTGCCGTGACCTGGTGCCTTTCTGTCTCAGTGTTAGATGTATGCTCAGCTCTGTGTACCTGCAGTCTGTGGGGTCACCCACTGTGTCCAGCTTGTGAAGCTGGTAATGTCCTGGTGTGGGCTTCCCATCCCTGGCTGTTCAATTTTATCTTACTCATGTAGCCTCTGGAACTAAAAAAAAAACAAAAACAAAAAACTTAAAAAAACACAAAAAGTGTGTGTATATGTATGTGTCTATTTGTATCTGTGGTCTCTGTGTGTCTATGTGTATATGGATGTGTCTGCCTGTGTGCAAGTGTGTGTATGCCTCTGTGCCTGTGCATGTGTGCGTTTGTGTATCTGTGCATATGTATATGTGTGTCTGTTTCTGTGTGCATGTGTGTGTGAGCATGTGTGTCTCTGTGGATTTCTTCCTAGTTTGCTTCTCTATTGCTGTGATTAAACAAACAAAAAAACAGTATGACCAAAACAATCCAGAAGGAAAGGGTTTATTTCAGTTTGTAGTTTACAATCCATCATCCAGGGAATGTAGGGTAGGAATCTGGAGGCAGGAATTGAAGCAGAGATCATTGAGGAATTTTGCTTTCTGGTTTGCTCACATGGCTTGGTCAGCCTGCTTTGACTACCTTCCCAGGTGACACTGCCCATGGTGGCCTGGGTCCTTCCTCTTCAATCATCATAGACCAATTCCTCCCATAGACTTGCTTACAGGACAGTCTGATGGAGGCATTTTCTCAACTGAGGTTCCCTCTTTGCAGATGACCCTAGCTTGTATCAAGTTGGCGAAAAAATTAAGCAATACAGGCACACACAGAGTCACACATAAACACACACACAAACGCACACACGCACTGATACATTTTTTGTACAGTACAAAGATAGATTTTTTAAAAAAAGACCAGACTTAATTCCTACCCTGAAAAGTTTATAATATCCTTGGGACAAGGAGGCAGTCATAGAAAAACAAACTCAGATGGTGTGGGCCTGCCTCTTTTGAGGCTTTCTTTCTCTCTCTCTCTCTCTTTCTCTCTCTCTCTCTCTCTCTTTCTTTTTCTTTTCTTTCTTTTCTTCTTTCTCTCACTCTGGTTACCAGAGCTGGCACTCCCAATGAAACTGACCCAGCCACCCATCTCCAATACACCAGATAAGGAGACAAGTCATAGTGCAGAGCAGAGAAAGTAGATTTATTATTTGGCCACATTGGGAGAAGGAACAAATAGAGGGGTCCGGTGACCCCCAATTCCATTTTGGAGGTCCTTACATGAGATCTATGTTTAAATAGAGGGTAAGACGTGTGCACATCTAAGCACTCCTAGTCAAGGTATGGTCCTGCATAGCTGATCCACCGTTGGATCGGCTCCAGTCTCTCCCGCACGGTGACTGTATAAGCTACCAGAACTGTGTGAAATCTCTTTCTGGGAAGGAAGTTCCTCTGGTTGGCACCAGGCTTCAGCCTTTTCCTTCTCTACTTTAGGGTTCCTGAGGAAGTCTTAATTCTTCCAGGTCCTCTGTTTCGGTAGTCTGATAATCCAAGTGTCTCTCTGTAAACACTTTCTCCCCTGCTAGGGCAGTAACCTATGTTCAATGCGTGTTTATACTGAATGTCTCAAACCTCCACCCTATTCTACTATTGACGAGCTTTTGCCTGACAGTGCGCTGTGTCCCTACGAAGATTTTATTTGAGTCATGGTTTTCTTCAGTGTGTGTATTAGCTGCACGGTGTCTGATGATGGTAGCAGTGTGGTAACAGAGGTGGGGAAAAGGCACAGATTCTGGGGATCCCCTTCCACCTCTGGCAGCTGGAACTCTACCTGGCACTCGGGGGAGGGGGACTCATGAAGGAACCAGCATGTAGTGGTGGGTGATGACATCAGTGGACTTCAGTTATTTGGGCCATCCCACATTCTTGAATGCAAGTTAGCATCAATGAGTTTGTCCTCATTTGCAGAGGAAAGGACTGAAAGGCAGTTCTTGTTTGGGAAAGAGGTTTTTTGTTTGGTTTTGTTTTAGTTCCATGGTGCTGTTCCAATGAGATGGAGTAGACAAGGCTGCCATCCAGCCTTGTCTTCATTTGTTTTCCTGCCCCTTAAAGGACAGTTTCCCAAAGGCCTTCCTTATGGCTGGCTTTCCTGGGTCAAAGGCAAGCATCAGGTCCTTTAAATGAAGGGTAGATCTCTCATCAGGTTATGTCTTGCTCCTTTCAGAAGTCTCTGCATAGGCGTCAGTGACACGGGTTTGTAGAAATCCCTGTTTAGAAGATGATCAGGATTGAACGTGATTCTCTTGCTCTTTTTAACACACTGTTGTGGATCCCACTTAGTGTGAGCATGGCTCCTTTCATCGTTTTTGGAAAGTTCAGGCCACCCTCTCCTCTTCCAATGTTCGTAGTAGCTGAACTAGGCCTTCTTCATATTTCTGGCTTCCGAGTTTTATGGGTCACTGACTCTCTGGACAGAATAGGAATCTCTGCTGTCTTCTGTCTCTGGTGGCTTTCCCTTGACAATCCATGGCTGGGCTCCTGGCTTCCTCCTTGCGTGAATTTCAAGCACCGAGTCATTGCTCCTTTCAGAGGGCTCCCAAGCTTGGAAAACTGCCAGCATATTGGATTTTCATTTCCTGAAACTTCAACCAAACCCATAATTGGTGTGACAGAACAACAAGCTAGCAGGAACTCAGAGGAATGAGAGCCGGTGCAACTGGGCTCTTCTGGAAGGACTCTGGGAGGGTGGCCTGGCTAGTCATGCTTATGGGAGGAAATCAGGATGCACCAGGTAGATGTCCAAGCTTAGAGTCTGTTTTACAAAGTGGTTGTAGAAAAGACACACCAGTGGGTGACAATTGTACCATTTTAACAGGTGTAGGTGTTTCCCATAGATTTTAAATGGTAACCCCTCTCACCTGTATGTTACTCACTTTCCTTCCTCAAACCCAGAAAGTTGTTGACTTTAACCTTAGACAAATCTAGAATCTCTCAACATGACCTGATTCTTCTATTTGTTTGATCTACAAGTGAAGAAATGAGCGACCTGGTGGATTTTTACTGTGACCAATTCAGTGTTCAAAGCCATTATCATCTTTCTTCATTGCAGGTTGTTGATAAAATTAGTTTTTATTTAACTAAGACTACGGTAACACTGTGTACCAGCGCCAATGGTGTTATTGCTAATTTACTCAAACTCCTGAGATCAGCATAATCTCTTTCATATCTTGAAAGAGAATTGAGGCATAGGACTTTCCCAGGTCACAGCTAGTGAGAGACTGAATCTAGGTTGGGATCCCTAGTCCCACCTAAAGCCTGGCCCCCAATTTCATGGCATCTAAGCTGTGTAGAGCTACCTACTACTTTCTGTGTGTTTAACTGTCAGGCTTGTAAGTGTGTAGTGTAAAGTATGCATATGTATGTGTTCATGAGTGTGTGTAGGTGTAGATACATATGTGTACATACGTGGAGATCCAGAGTGGATGCTGGGTGTCTTCCTCCATCTCTTTCCACTTCAATGTTTGAGATAGGGTATTTTACTGAACCTGAAACCCACAAGATAGGAAATGATGTCTTTATGTCCTAGGGATCCTCCTGGCTCTGCCTCCCTGGGACTAGGATTGATGACAGGTGGGCACCTCCATGCCCAGACTTTTATGAGGGTTCTGGGGTCCAAACTCAGGTTCTCATGCTTGCTTAGCAAGCACTTTCAGTGCCTGGTTCTTCTAGATAAAAAGGGCTTCTCCTGGCTTCTGAACTCCTCCCAGCCTATCATCCTGTGTAATGTGGATGTGTAAACTCCCTCTCTCTCCCATGATGGTTTCTTAGAGTAGTCTTGGATCATTTCAAGTCCAGATGGGAGGAGTGAAGCAAAGCCCTCATAGGGAAGATACGAATGAAAAAAAGTAATTCAACAACCTCCATTAAGGCAAGGTGAGCAAGGAGTCAGGAACATCTCAGCAGGTGGAGTAAGCAGGCAGGGAACTTTGTGGTGGGGAAGAGACTTTGACTCTCAACTCAGAAGAGAGAATGGAAACCTACAGCATGGAGCAGTGTTTGTAGATGAGAAATTGGTAAGAGATAGTATTGGTGAGAGAAATCTGGTTAGCCTGACCTTGACAGGGTTTTTGCTGAAGGCAGGTCAGGCTCACCAGGTATCCTTTGAGGATGATAGAGGACTATTGAAAATTGGGATTCTCAGTAAACAGATTTATCAAGGTTTCATTAAACTAAATTTTCATGAGGGAGTGTGCAAAGGTTCAGAAGATGGCTTGCTTTAGAAAGGGACTTGTAGCTGATGGCATCTATGCTTAATATTGACTTTTCACACATGACTGCCTATGAAATGACCCAGGGACTTCTTTTCATAACCACACATCATCGAGTCCGTCAAAGTAATTAGGTCGGCATTGTTTTCTGTTAGGGTTTGGAATGGTAAACAGATTGGGGGGTGGATTTGTATATCATGCACCATTTCTTCCTTGTAATAAATAACTGACAAAAACAACTTACAGGAAGAAGGATTTATTGTGGATCATTGTTCAAGAAATGCATCCATCATGACTGGGAAGTTATAGCCTAGGACCACCTCCTGTCTGCATCAGTAGGAGCTTGAAGCTGCTTGCTGTCATCTTGGTAGATCAGGAAGCAGGACCTCTAGCCAGAAGCAGAGCCAGGAATAGAGCTGGCCTGTAGACCACAAGACCCATGCCTAGCCTATGTCCAAAAGGTTTATGCCCTTCCGAAACAGCACACTAGCTGGGGTGCTATTTCACATTGTTATTAGGAACTTTCAAAACACATTAGTTACTAAAGCTTAGGCAACCCTGTGAGGCTTATATAGAAGAGTCCAATGCAACATGTCTCAGATGCAGGCCACCAGTTCCATGGCAGGTGTCTTGAGGAACACACCCGTGGAGTTTTAAAAAGGGTGTGTCTGATCCTGCTGGCTGCTCCTCTGCTGCTCCGCTCTCTGAAGCCCCCCTTCCATGGACATTTGCCGTGAACCCCATCTTAACAATGTGTCAGCCATGGTATCCATTTTGCAGAGTCAGGCTCGTTCAGTTACCTGGCCAAGGATGCTTCCAGGAAGGGGCACAAGTAGACGGCAGCCCCAGGTCTTTTCCTTCTAGGCCTGCTGTTGTGCTCGATGGGATGGGATGGGATTTTGATGTTTCTCTTTGATGGTTCTTGTGTTTTTCTCCCACGGATCTTCCTTTTGGTGAATGTAACTGGGATGAGCCATTATTGTTTCCCCGCTGAGAACCGTGGAAGTGGAAGGACTTGGAATCCCAGGTTCAGCCGTGGGTACTCCTGTGTAGGCAGGGCCATCTGCCTGTCCCCGCTTCTTGAAGGCCAGGCTCTCTTGGTCACAATAGTTCAACTTGTCTCCCAGTCCCACTTGTGAGTTTCTCTGTGCTTCAGAAGAGGACTTTAGGTTGCATGGCATAAACACACCAGGAATGAGGAGACCTGGGAAGATGTAGGTGGGGTGAAGGCTCAAGGCCAGGGAGAGTTGCAGCTTGCTCTAGGACAATGTGACTTTCACCTAGAGTCCTCCAAAACCAAACTGTACTGAAATATTACCGTGTGCTTTCCACCAGGGCACCTGGAAGAAGCCAGACACTCACCTCCTCATGCTGCCCACACAGCCAGGATGGCTTTGACATCAGTAAGTGGTTAATTGTTACATCACTGGCCGTTTCCATATTCCTTTGTCCCTCTGTTATCTGAATTAGTCACTGTTCTGTCACTGTGAGGAGACACCATGACTAAGGCAATTCTTACAAGAGAAGTGTTTAATTGGGAGCTTGCTTACAGTTTCAGAGGTTTAGTCCATTATCATCTTTGTAGGGAGCATGGTGGCAGGTAGGTAGTTTCTGGAGCAGTAGCTGTGAGTTCTGTATCCTGATCTACAGGCAACATGGGCTTTTGAAACCTGAAAGCCCATCCCCAGTGATACACCAAGGCCACACCTCTTAATTCTTGTCCTAATTCTTTTCAAAGAGTTCTACTCCTAGCGATGAAGCATACAAATATATGACCCTATAGGGGCATTCTTATTCAAAATACCACAGTTGTGTGGGAAAGGGTGAGGGCAAGGATGGAGTCCAATACGGCACGGAGTGTCTGGAAAGCCATGCTGGGCAGAAGCGAGATTGGTACACTGTGTGTGTTCCCTTCCTCCTTCAAGACAACAGGTACCTACGGGAGAGGTGGGATGGGGCAGAGAACCATCAGGTTAGGGAGGAGGGTGTGTGACAGTCCTGTCGGTGTCTGCATATCGATGACTGGGGAACAGCCACACCTGCATAAGGCATTGGGTCGTCCATTCTTGCTGGGAGCCCATTCCCTAGAGCAATAAGAGTCTCCTGCTCTACCGACTGAGCTAGCCGGGTGTGTTCCCTAGAGCAATAAAAGCCGTTGTTTTTGTCATCCTCAAGCCTGACCAGTCCACCTTACATATTCCACATTTATAAATACTTACTGGCTAATAAGAGTATTTTTCAAGGTTCTAAGAACCTAGGACACACGCCAGTGTTTGTCTCTGATACTTAGTTGTTGTTTTTTGTGTTTTTCTTTTTTTTTACTAGATCTCTTTATGATTTTAAGAGCTCCATCTGGACAAAGTGCTTGGCATGTCTTGGCCTTTCCTCCTAGGAGGGGAGCATACTCTTAGGCCATTTGGATCTGGGCTAGACACTCACCTGATTTCTGAATCTGGAGTGTTCTGTTTAGATGAGAGATGGCTTTCGCTGTCCCACCTCTCTAGCTTCAAGTCACAATCTTTGGACTTTCAAAGGGGAGAGCTGAGTTACTAATCGCAGATTATTAACCTTGGAGTATTCATGTTGCCATGCTTAAAATTCTCAACCTTTAGGCCAGCAAGACAGCTCTGTAAGGTAAGAGATGACTTGCATTCAATATTTGGAACCCACAGGATGGAAGGAGACAACTGACCCTCACAAGTTGTCCTCTGATCCCTGTTTACACACATGTGCAACATACACAATACATAAATTAGCTTTAAAAAATCTGAACACTTAGTGACCCCTACTGAGGATACCTCCTTCCAGAGGATGATGCCTCATTATTCCTGAGGTCCATGAGAGAGCCTGAGCAGAAGGGGGGCTGGAGAGGTTTTAGGTAAGAACCATTAGACATGGATGAAGTGGGATCTCCAGAAGAGGTCTAGCCACTGAGAGAGAGGAAATAAGAATGCCAAGCTACCAAGTTCTGAGGGACTGCCAGGCGTGGGAGTGCAGCCTGAGGAGGGTCACCAAAATGGGCTAAATGAAAGGATTGACACCCCAGCAGAGGATCCTGCTCTTTTTCACATCTACACAGCACATACTTGGGCCCCCAAATTCCCCTGAAAGGGCACCTGAACCCTCTGCACCAAGATGCACATACTGGATAGGGTTGCTTAAGCTGAGCTAACAACACCGTGGTGAGGGTAGGTGGGTAAATGATTGCCAACTCCAGCTGCCTGGAAGAAGGGGCCCTGACAGAGAATAGCCTGAGGAGCCTGCATCTTGGGTTCATTCTAGCAGATTCTCAGCTCAGCTGAAAAGTGTGCACTTACCACACCCAAGGTTGTACACAGGAGCTGAATGTGGTCTCTTCAGCAAGTGAGTTCTCAGACATGATCTGTTCTGAATCAGCCTGGCTTGTGATTTCACATCTCAGTGTTCGGGGGGGGGTAACCTGGAGGAAAAACCAGAGCAATGGGATTCTAGTTCAGTGACTTTTGACTCTAAACTTGTATTCATTTTTTTATTTGATTTTTTCCTATAGAATTTCTATTATCAGTCACTGTTTCTTTATTTCAAAGAACAAATAATAGAAACAAGTGAACCAGGAAACCAAAGCCACTGAAACACACACACTGTTAAGCATTCTAGTTAATTCAGACACAGAGTCTAGTCATTCTAAGGAAGGTGTTGCAATCCCGTAGTTGGTGAATGTGCTGGCTCTCTCCCTATCATGCTGCTAACTTCTCAAACTTTACGGTGAATGAGAGATGTAACTGCTGGATCTCTTTTCCCATCATTTAGGGGTCACCTCCGGGAACTGGACCTTACTATGAGAACCATGGGTATCAGTCTGAACATTTCTACCCGCCAAGGCCACCTGTGGCTCCTAATGGCCACAACCTGTATCCAGTCCAGTACTACCCATCTCCGGTGCCCCAGTATGCCCCGAGGGTTACAACACAGGTCTCAACACCTGTCATCCATACACGGCGCAGGTCCTCAGGGACACCGTGCACCTCAAACTCCAGTAAGACTCTTTGGCATTGTTTCTGGGTCTGCCTTCTCTTGGGATCTCTTATTCCTCCATATGTTGTCACTAACTCTGCGCTGGCAGCAGGAGCAATCTTTCTTTTCGTCTGAACACTCTGTAGCTGGTCAGAGCCATGGCACTGGCCTCACCTCTCTTTGGCAGGGAGAGACCTTCCTCTCCCCTTGGCTTTTGCTGTAGCACCAGTGTGTGCTTGTCCAGCTCAGCTTGTCTTTTGGTACATGGTTTATTATTCTTGCCTCTGTGCTGTCTTTGGGTGTGTTGTCTTGAATCAATAGTAAGCACTCAAGGTTAGGAGTCTTATGTGTTATTGGTGTGTTCAAGGTTAAGATACCTCCTGCGGCTAGCCAGAGACATGGTACCACTCTCACCTCTGCCAGTGCTTGCCCCCAGCGAAAGGGTCTCCCCCACCAGGGGGTTTCTCTCCTTCCTGGGTCTGCTTGTATCCTTTCTATGGGAGCCAGGCTGCTGTGCATGACTGCTCTCCCATTCCCTTTCACTTCTCTGTGTTTAGAAGATGCTCTGGGAATAGCACAGAAATGGATGTATCAGGTCCTCAACCGCCCTGTAATCCCAGGACAGTGCTGAAGGTTGAGTATGAAAGCTGAATGTCTTTACCCTGTCCTTGGCCCTTTCTCTCAGTAGGTTTTATTCTCTCTCCAGATTCTTTACCCCTGTGTCCCCCCATCTTTTAATTCAGACTGTTCCCAGTGTCTATGTGGTGTAAAGGATTATAGAAGTGGCTCTACTGATAAGTTATTTCTGTTTAGATTTAGTTTTCATTTATGTGTGTGAGAGCATGTGTATGCTACATGTGTGCAGGTGCCTATGGAGGCCAGAAGAAGGTGTTAACCTGGGAGCTGGAGTCATGGGTACTGCGGGTGGTTGTAAACCACTCAACATGAGTGTTGGGAACTGAACTTGGGTCCTCTGGAAGAGCAGTAGATGTTCCTTCCTAACTGATGGAGATCTCTCCAGCTCCACCCAAGCTTTTAACAGATAGTTTCTGTTTTATGAAAAGAGCCCCAATCTGTATATCTCATGTACAGTTCAAAGTTGATAGGGAAGAGAATTCTGTGGGCCACCCATCACATCATTAGCAATCAATTGATAGGCCTTAGGCCTCCGGGATCTGTCTGTCCTATTCAGACCTTTCTGGCTCTCCTGTTGTCCTCCGCCTACTTCTGTTCCACTACCTGACCCTCTGTGTGGCTCTTCTGTCCTTTGCTCTGCTCCACCTCTATTCTCTTGCCCCCTTCCCTGTCTCTACAAAACCCCTCTCGTTTTAGCCCAGCCAGGGTCAGCTGGACTGAGGTGCAGAATGCCTGGCCATTCACTCATCATGATGGCTGGAAGAAAGCCAGGGTGAGGAACCTGTTAGGTGTCAGAAGCCAAAAGGCCTATGTAAGGTTGCACCCCCAAAAAGACTACCCTGCTATCAGCGGCCAGCTCAGAAGGCAGAAGGGTCCCAGTGCACCCTATTGAATACTTCTACATTTCAAGGGAGTAATCAGGAAGTGACAGACATGGGAAAAATATGTTAGTTTTCTGCCAGTTGCCTATATATAGGCAGGATACACCCTAGGGTGTGATTTTCCACTATAAACCTGCATTGTAAAACCTCTGACTGTACTTGGATGAAATCTGATGGTCAGGCTTTCAGACTGGTGTCTTAGGCTTCCTACCATTGGCTTGCCAAAAGTACAGATTGATGCCCGTGTCCCATGGACTGGAAAGTAATTTAGTAACTTTATTTTATTATCTTTTGAACTCACCTTGACATTGTTTTTAAAATTATGTTACTGGGGCTGGAGTAATGGCTCAGCAGTAAAGAGCACTAGCTGTTCTCACAGAGTACCTGAGTTCTACAACTCCAGCTGGAGGGGATCCAATGCCATCTTCCAGCCTCTGAGGGCATGTGCACACACACATACACACATACACCAAAAAGAAAGAACATGTTGTTGACATATAAGACATCAAAAGGTCTACATTTTTGCCAGAATGATCTTGAGCTCTGAAACAGCATTAAGTTGGAAGCATTAAATCAAAAGTCCGGAGTGTAAGGACATTCTACTTCGGGTTTATCTGTTTGCTCTAGCAACTGTCATGGAGCGTTCTCATTTGAGTGGCAGTGTATGCGTCTGCAAGAGCCTTTGAAGAATTCAAAGTCAACAGTCCTGTGATGCAGAGATACCACAGGGTTGAGTCAACAGGCTGTGCTGGTAAGGATGGACGTAAACGAACAGTAGCCCAAGACTGAACTGTGCAAATCTATGCTGTGCTGACCGCAGCTGGTGACACATGCCTGTCCAGAGGTGAAATGGGGGCTTGTCACTACAGACACGGTCCTGAGCAAACCAGCCAGATCGTGACTCTGCACAAGCCCCAACCAGAGCTGAAGGACACCTGATTTAATCTCCCTTAGTCACGAGCCAAGTCACTGATTTAGTGTTTGGTTTTTTTTTTCCGGCTGAGCTGAGCTAGGCTCCTGAACGCGCTAGGCAAGTGCTTACCTCTGAGACACATGGCCAGCTTTAAGCAAGTTATTTTATCTCAGGTACAATGGCATGCAGATACGTTGCCCAAAGAGGAAAGTGTGCTTGGTAATTCATCAGGTGAGCCATCAAGAATTTCTCCTGTGGGTTTCTGGGTGGCTCCACCCTGGCGCCTGAAGGCACAGTCACCCCTCACTGGGTTTTGATAAAATCGCAACCTGGTGAAGCTTTCAGACCTGGGCCTCCACTGTGAGGCTGCTGGGAGTACAGGTTGCTCACTTTACCATAGGAGCACAATCCCTGTTGATAGGGATGAGGACCAGTCCCCAGGAACTCTTTGAAAGCTTTTATGCCATTAGCAGGATGCAGTAACCAGATAAAAGCAAGCCTTCTGGTCCTAAGCAGGTCAGCTTGGGTCTTTTGACTCCAGAACTCGCTGACCCTGCCCTGCCGACTTCTGGAAAGACAGTGCATATACCTGGGATCCACAGGCTTGAAGGCACTCTCTAGCCTGGGAGTGTCTGTTTCAGAGATATTTCCCCTGCCCTGAAAGAAACCTCCAGGGACCCCTGAGACTTGGACTTCACCTCGAGAGGGAGTTGTTGGGAGTTATGTGCCCCTCACTGTCAGAGGCCGGGTGTCAGATAAATCAGGGTCCCTTCCCTGACATCAGACTCTTTCTTCTGAAACTTGATGTTATTTTTGGTTCAAACCTCTGTCCAAAGTGCTATCCCTCTTTGCTATGGCTGGAGAAATTAGTGAACTATTAGAAAATAGTTCTACAAATTATTTTATTCTTAGCTGAATTTTTGCTCTTATTTTATGAGTGCCTGCACTAATGTATGTGCACTGTGCATACAGGGCCCGCAGAAGCCAGAAGAGGGCACTGAATCCCTTGGAACTGGAGCTAAGGACAGTTGTGAGTCACCAAGTGTGACCTGGGAACTGAGCTCTGGTCTTCTGCAAGAGCAATAAGTGCTATTAAGCTACTAAGCCATCTCTCCAGTTCCTTGTCTTGGGTTTTGTTGTTGCTTGTTTGTTTTGGACATTTATTTATTTTTGATGGGTGAGGTTCCACAGGATGTGTAGAGGTCAGAGTAGCCTGTTGGATGAAACTCTCTCCTTCTACTCTGTAGGTTCTGGGAACCAAATTTTCAAAACCTTACCCTGTCTTGGCAAGGTTTGGCAGTCTTTTTGCTTGTATCCTGTTTATCCAGTATGGACACAGTGCATTTTGTCAGTGGTCAAGGCAGGGCCAGTTCTTTGCCCAAAGGCCAGTTTTGTCAAGAAGAAAACAAGCTCCAAGTGGAGTGTCTTCAGTGCCCAACATTCTCTTGGGACTAGATCAGTGCTCCCAGGATAAATAGCCAAAGTTATTTATGTGCCGTATTCTACAGTTCTCTGAAGTGGTTGAAGATTACCTATCTATGTGGAATGCAATCTCTATGTATCTAAAGAACCTG
>LOJH01018839.1:5868-21539 GCA_001685095.1 Ellobius talpinus | reverse complement strand
TATTAACCAATGAAAGTAACACATAGACAGATGACCCTCCTCCATCAGTGAGATGTGTGGAAAAGAATTTTAGCAAGGGAATGGGCAGCAAAACAATCTAAAGAGTATAAGTGAGACCCACACTGGTCCCTGGTTGCTGTACCATAAGCCAGACAGAAAGAATAGTCTCTCCATCCTAGGCTTCAGCTTTGCCTACAACTTGGGACCCAGTGTATCCTACTGGCCTCTCTGGATTTCAAAGTTCCAAAGTCTGACTGGAAATAAAGTCTGTGCTAAAGTTATATGCTGAAAAACTAAGTGTGGAAGCCTTGCCTGTTACAGTTCTTTTTTTTTCGCAACTATGCATTAGAAATGTAATTAGCGCACAATGTGTGGCGGATACAACATTTAATCTTTATCCATGTGTTTTAATTCATGCTTTTGTCTCAGTTTGTGTCTCAATCTATTGAAAATTTGTAGCTGTTGAATAAGAACTTCGAACTTCGTACAACTAATGTCTGTAATTACGGGGGAGAGTAGCTACCCTTACATAATAACAGGTCTACAGACTGCCTATCACTTTTTCCATGTTCAGAGGAACCAGAGTAAAACATGAAGTATACCAAGCTTACCCATCACCTGTTCTTCATAAATAATTCATAAAGTAAAAAGGATTTATTCCAGAGAAATCAACTGGATGAATACTAACAATTCACTATTAGCATGAGTTTTGATTTCTATAAAATGCAAATATCACTAGCACGACCAAAACTAATACTGGTTATTAAAACTGGTAATAACAATTAAATGTCATATTCCTTGAAAACAAAACTTTCATTTAAATAGAATATCAAGAGAAGTGATTATAATTGGACTAGATGAAAAAAAAACCACACAGAACAAGCAAACTGAAACTTCATTATTTAGAAACACCAGTTTAGCTGTTTATCTGATAGAACCCATGCCAACAGAGGTTGTTTTCTAACTAAACTCATTTCATTAAACACTGTATAGGAACTAAAGCTTTCAAACTAATGAAATACTGCTGCTTACTTTCAGAATGTTTGCCCTCCCTTTATAAACTTCATTAACTATTTCAATATTTGACTTCCATTTCTTTCATATTTTTCTCTTTCCAATCATATATTATTCTTTGGGAATGACAGACTAGATTTGCTAGATCAATTATTCATCCCCAAATCACACTAAACAAAACTCCCCAAAAATAAAATAGAACAAAGCAGGCAAATATTCCATGAAGACAATGCATGGTATAAATTAAATTAAAATACATTAGCTGGGAATAGCAGGTGCTTGGGAGGCTGAGACAAGATGACTATGGGTTTGTGGACAACATGGATTTCATGGAGAGTTCCAGACAATGCAAAAAGAATAGTACTTTTTAATATTTAATGCTAGATTTAATGTTAAATTTTAGTTTATTTTAAGAGATAAATTTATTTGGTGATCTGTTACCAAAATATCTATTTGTCACTCTTAATATTTATTATGTGCCTAATAAATTGTGAGAAGTATTTTTCGTGGGGTGGAGAAAATTTCATAGTGAATGAAAATAATGGTGCAGTCACTCAGCCGTCATGAAGATGTGTCCAATTCTTGACCATATTAATTTTGATCATGTGATGAGTGACCCTGAAAAGCACTTGGTACATTAGTTTTTTTTTTTCTGTATATCATTTTAGAGCTTCAAAGGAGAAGGACAGTTTATTGAAAAGCTCTCCCAACTGATATGCCGCAGTGCCTTTATGGCCAGTTTGAGTCCTGCCTACTTCAGCCTTTATGTTCCCACTCCTCCTGTGTTAACATTGCTTTCATCTTAGATATTCTTTTTCTCTACTTTGTTAACCTATTTTATGCTTTATCTCAATAAAATGCTTACCAAGGGGAAAAAATAAGAAAAGAAAAAAGAAAGAAAAGCTCTCCCAAACATTTTGTCATATTAGGTCAACCGAATGTTTGTTAAAGACACATAGAAAAGTGTGTTATTTTCTGTTTGTTATATATTAGAAAAAATAAAGTTCATGCACTTAAAAGAAAAATAAAATCTAAAGATCCATTTTAGATAATTAGTAAATTCTGGACTATGGGCCGATTGTTGGTATAAAAATGATGTATTAAACATTTGAAGGTCATAAATGAAAGTTAACTTGTTGCACGTAAAATTATAATAGGCAGAGTTCCAATTTTTTGTGTCCATCCAATACTAGAAAATCATGGTTCAGAGCTGGCAAGAAGGTGAAAGGACTCTAGCGACCCTGGAGGTCTGAGCTTCACCCTGGTGACCCACATGCTGTGGAGAGAAGCAAAGGACTTCTGCAAGTGACCCTGTGACCATCACATGAGCACCACGGCACACACACACACCCACATACACATTAACTGAATAAAATAACTACAATAAAAATTTTAAAAACAAATCTAATTAATTTAAACAGTTAAATTAATTAAACTAAATTAATTAAAACAGTTAAACAATTGTTTAAAATAGACATAATTTTAAAAGTATTCAAGATGAAACACATTCACATACGAATGAGATGAATTTCTTGCTTATTTTTATATAAAGGACTAAATCTTGAAAGAGCATTTGGCTTTTAAGAGTTAATTAATATTAATATTTTATTTTTTCTGTTGTTTCTAAAAATAGAAGGAAAATACTGCTTTAGAGGTAATAAAAGAAAAGCCCACTTAAACTTTAAGCATGAATTAAAATCTCATAAATGAGATATTAGCAAATCAAATTAAACCTGTGTACGCATTCCGTTCCATCCTATTCTAGTATTTACCCCACAATTATAACTTATACAAAATTTACGAACTTCTTTAACATTATTTTTATTAGACTTTAAATTTTTACAGTTTAATTTCATCCTAAAAACCAAGTCTACTGAAAAGAGGACTCTTATCACTTCCAGCATCTCCCATCATATCCACTCTTTGCAGCTGTGGGTGTTAGATTCTCTTCTGATTGCTAAGGTAGTGCCTCATAGTTTAAATTGCCCGTAATTTACCTAATTAGAACCTCTTAATGAGAATTAAGATCACTTAAGTGTTAACTACAAAGATGCACTAAAATTCCTTTGGGTGGGTGTTTGAGTGAGATTGTTAGGTAAATTCCTAGAAGCAGAACTCCCCTGTCAAAGGTATTTTAATTTTGAAAAAACAAATTGGGAAACTAAGTTTCCAAACAGCATATCTAATTTCATACTTCTAACTGTGGGTAAATGTGGCTGTTTAGTTACACTAAGTAAAATGGAAGTTTTTGTTTCTATGTTTTAGTTGCCTCATCTTAAATTTTTTAATGAAACTGAGTTCCTTTTGACAGGTCTCAGAACCACATCACCATGTGTTTATCTGGATTGCTCTTGAATTATTGTTCATACTGGTACTTTATGACGTGTCATAAGCATCGTGAGAGAAAAGTAAGTGCTGAAAATCCTGCTTTCTGAAATTGCTGTTAATATGTAAAACTTCACTTACCATCAGTCTACTGAATATGATGCCATTTAGGACGTGATATTAGATTAGTGTTCTGTGCTGTAGATTGAACCCAGTGTCTTTCACACTCTAGTCAGACCCAGCAAATGATTTTTTAAAATAATACCCCTTTATTCTTTGAAGGTAACAATGTGACTATTCGCCATATCTTCCCACAATTATTTCCTTCTAATCCTCTCTAATGCCTCTGATGCCATCACCTCCCTTGTCTTCTTTTTATTGATTTTTATATGTTTATAACCTCTGAGTTGAATTAGTACTGCTTATGTGCACATGAGGATGTGCATATAGAACACTATCTACCAGAGGTCAGTTCTCAAAGAAGGGTGACTCTCCCTATCCACAGAAGCCATCAATGCCAATAACTCCTCCAATCCACACAAAAATTCAAATAAATGAGTTTTCCTCAGTGAGGTAGTGAGACACAACAGGATATAGGAGGCTCAGAAATGTCATATATCAGATGCCCATGGGTGCTACCCTACAGTCTGTACAAACAGGCAATCACTGGAAAGACAAAATGAATTAGCACTAAGTAAAACAGAATAGAAGATGTGCACCTTAAATGTATTTAAATCTTCTTGGATTATATATTGAAAACTGAAAGCCCAGGCAATTATTACAGAGCTTAAAGGCCTTTGGTGTAGGCTGCAAGAACATAAGTTAACAGGGAAGTCACATTTTAAGATACTGCAACAGGAAAATATGGTATACAGGGATTACAAGTGACACGAGGAAAGGAAATATTTCATTCAAAACTCAGAAAAGCTATCTTCTGAAAAATGTGTCTGCAGCGACTCAACTCAAACTCCCACAGTTAAATAAACCTTAATTATGTTGTTTTTTGTGTATATTTTCATGTTGCTCATCTACTAGGGATGTGTGCTTCTTCTTAGACTACTACTATTCATTTTTGTATTTCTGCTAATCCATCCATTTGACCTAGATATTCATACTAGTATTTACAAAATTTTTGTTGTGATTCTTTAATATTGGCTCCCTCCCTGGTTCTGTGCCTTGTTGATAACATTATTTGTGCTGTGCTTTTTTAGATATTTCATGTATATTTGAAGTAAAAGAACAAACACTTTCTTTTGTGTGGTTCTGTGTGTTCCCCAACTCTGATTTCTGAAATTGCTGGATAAATTCATATTTAAACATGGATAATTTGCCCTTTTGCTTTGTTCTGCTCCTGTGCACCTACTTTCCATCACTCTACAGTCTAGGAACACTTGGTGTTTGCCATTCTGTTATCTGTGTCTTAAGACTGTTCCTTACAGATTTAGTTTTCTGCTGGGAGAATCTCCAAGACCAATCTACAGTCTTTCAGGAAAATTATGAAGCTATGACCTTCCCACCTGTACTTTGTGCTTAAGTCATAAATCTTATTCATTTATTTATCATTTGGAAACTGTGCTGTGTTTTTTTTGGGGGGCCCATCTTGGAAACTGATAACAAGTTTTCATTAGTATCTGAATGCAGGATGTTAGATTTTAGATTTTTCTTATTTGTTTTGAATTCTTATTTGAATTAGTCTTGCCTTATTGTTACTACCATTAGCAGGTTGGTCCCAGGCATCCCTTGCGGGTATCAGATGCCTTTTTAGGCAGTAACTTCACAGTTGTGCTTTTTCCTGAGTGTCACTGAAATGAACAATCCATGTGTTCTCTGAGTTAAATATGTGGTCCTGGTGCTTTACAGAAAACCACTAATTTGAACGTAGTAAACATGAACCTTAAATTCTACCTGAGTAACTCCAGTGATTGCAGTTTTACACAAATGAATCAATGAGAGCAATTCATTTCCAGCTCAGACACCCAGTGTTCATGACCATGTCCAGAGATGAGCTAAGGTTCTGGGTATCACACAGACATCAGAACAGGAAGGGCAATGTCAAGCTGAATCTGATGTATGAATTGAGTTCTCTGTAGTTGGATAATGTGATATTTTCTCTATTTCTCTGTTAGGAGAACAAAATGTCCCTAAGGATATATGTTGTATTAGTCTTGAATACTGTAATATCTGAGGGAATTTACTGGGGACTATACTTTAAAATCCTTCATGTACAACTATATCCTTAAAATTGGTCACAATGACTGTCATGGTGTCCTCTAAAATATAATGTAAATAACAGATTAGTTGAAATGCAACAGGGGAAATCAGTTTTATTCATCCCTAATTCAGGCTTTTCCATGAAGCACATGGCCAGCTCTGAGTTTTCTCTTTAAGGGTCTGTGGGGAGAGAAATGAGAACACAACCCATTCTCCGCTGTTGTCTTCTCCCTGATGACTGATGGCAGCGACCCTCCCCTCTTCTCTTTAGCCTGGGATGACATAGGCAACAAGGAACACTGTGTAATTTACAGGAATATTTTTCAATCTTTTTTTTTTGACTGAGTGTTTTGTGTCTTAAACCAAGGCTTGATGTGCTTAATAACTGACAAGGTAAAGATTCAGCTTTCTAACTCCTACTGTTTTGAAATTTCAGTGTGACGTTCCCAAAGATAATGACTTATTTTATTACCCTGGGTCATATAAAATAGAAGTGAAGTATTCGGTAGTATCTTAGGCTGTGAGAATTTTGTTTGTTAATAATTTCCTTTCTGGCCTGAGGCAGGTGGGAGAACTGGCCCTGAGGTCACAGGAGCAGAAGTGCTGTCTCTGCTCCCTACCAGCTGCAACATTTGGGAGATCAGGACCTGCACCTCACCTGGGTACTAGAGGCGTGGGGGACGCAGCCCTGAAGTAGTGAGCACAGGAGACCTAGCCCTACCCCTTGTCTGCCTTGGGCCACAAGGACAGGCGAGAGTTGCCCTCCTTTCCCCACCCTACCCATAAATGCCTGAGGGAGGTGGGAGAACCAGCCCTGTGGCCAAAAGAATGAATGGGAGAGTCCTTCCTGACCCTGACCAGCTGCAACACTCAGGAAAGCCAGCCCTGCACCTTGCTTGAGCAGCAAAATGGAGCCAGCCCCGTTGGTGCAAGTATGGGTGAGCCAGTCCAAAGTAGTGAGCAAGTGAGAGCTATTCCCATCTCCCATCTGTCCTGTCATGGCAGAAGGAGTTTCCCTCCTCCTCCCCACACCGCCCATCAATGTTTGAGGCACGAGAGCAGGAAAGCTGTCTCTGCTACCCACCAGCTGCAGCACCTGGGAGAAGAGTCCCTGCACCTCACCTGGGCAAGGCAATACAGCCAGCTTTGTCAGTGGAGATGTGAGTGAGCCAGCCCCAAAGCCCTTGGGAGAGCTGTCCCCACTACCTGTTTGTCATGTAGTGTGGAAGGGTAAGAGATGCCCCTGTTCCTTACTGCCTGCAACAGACAGTAGAGCTGACCCTCCCACTTACCAGCTGCATGCAGCACTCAGGAAAGTGGGCCCTGTCCCTAGCCTAGGCAGCACAGCAAAGCAACATAGATGTCAGAGAAGAGGGTGCCCCAGCTCCGATACTGTAAGCAATGGAGAGCTCTCCCCGTTACTCATCTGATGTGTAATGAAGTGAAGTGTAATAGGTGAAGGAGAGATGCCCTTTCTTCTACCCAACAAAGCCTGAGACATGTGGAAGAGCTGGCCCTGGGGTCATAAGAGTGAGAGGGATGTCCCTGGCCCTCACAGGCTGCAGCACTTGGGGAGACTTGCCCCTGTTCCTCACCTTGGCAACATAATAGAGATTGGTACTGACAATGTAGGTGTGAGAGAATTGACCCTGTGGGCATGAAAGCAGGCGAACTGGTCCCATACCTTGCTATTGCTGCAAGAAGTGAATTAACAAGATAAATGCTGGAGGGCTCACCTTACTGGTGAGGAAAGGGGAGAACTGGTGGGCAGATAAACCCTGCAGCTGCCTAGGCCCAGACCCAGAGTTATAAATTTGGCCAGTCCCAACACCCACCCCATCTAAGATCTGCTGAAGCATGTGAAGGGACCTGACCCACAGACCCAAAGCAGCAGGATCTCCCCAACACAGGGCAACAACAGGATATCCCAGAAGAGTCCGAGTGAAGGCCCAGTATCAGCAGTGCAGCATAGAGTCCTCCAATCAGACCAATGACTCTTTGCAATGAACACTTGCAAGTAAGGATATATGGACAAAGAGATTTACTGCCTGACTCACAGTCACACTACTGCTTCCATGATGAGATCTTTAATTTTTCCCTTCCTCCCCTTTCTTCTCTTAAATTTTGCCTTATTTTGGGGGGCTACACGGTGGAGGAGAGATGTGAAGGGGTGGGAAAATAAATGGGATCAAGATACATGATGTAAAAGACACAGAATTAAAAAAGAAAGTAAAATAACAACAACAATAATAAATTTCCTTTCTGAAATAACTCCAAGCACTGACTCTGTCCTTTAGAAGTAGAGAAAATAAGGGGTTGTAGAGATAGCTGAGTGGTTAGCACACTTGTTGTTCTTCAGGGAGGATCCAGATTCAGCTCCAGTCCCCACACAGCATTTGGTATCATCTGGAACTCCAGTTCCAGGGGATCCAATGTCTTCTTCTGGTCTCAATGGGCACTGCACACACATGGTGCACAGTCATATATGCAGGCAAAATGCTCATACATGTAAAACAAAATAAATAGAGATGATGAGACATCGTTCTTTCCATTTGTATTTCAAACATATTATTAAGGAAGATGTTGTGAAATTCACAGAAACCCACAACTGCTTTAATTTATTTTAAATTATCCTCTGAAAATTGGACATTATCTTCCTTGAACCTAAATCTCTAAGCTCAAATTTCAATTATACTGGGCAAAAATAGCTTACAAAGCACTGTACTTTATTTCAAATGATGTCACTGACATTTGCCAAAGCTCGTGTGTGAGCCTTTACTAGTACTTGTGTGTGCATGTTTATGTAGGAGTACTTAATACAAATGTTTTCTAATTTTATTTCTAAAGACATAAAAATAAGTTTATTTGAATTTCTCAATTTTTGGAATCATACAGTACTGGAGATATCTGTGTATTTCTTTGTGTATGTCTATGTACTTTATATTTTAATATTTTCTAAATTATATATATAAAATATTGTAAAAATTACTTAAATTCATTTTATCAAATGACATCACACTTAAATAGATATGCTAATTATAGTAAAAATTACAACTGACAAGCAATAGAAAAACATGCATATCTATTATACTCACTAATAAAATATTCCTTTATAACAAACTAATGTACATAAACATCCTAAAAGAATTTTGCAATCAAATTATCTCATATTTATAGAGTTAGTGACATGAGATGCTAAAATAAGATGTGTTCCTCTGGTGTTAGCTCATTGTTTGGTCTGACTCCTTATGTCGATCCATATGCTCTGATCACAGAAATCAACTCTGTCTAAAATGCTACTGCAGTGATGTGAATGCTGTATTAATTTGAAACTAAAAACAGCTAACAATAATGTCTTTAAGAAATACAATAATAAGAGAAAAATCAAAATAAACATTATAAAATATAGAAAAATGAGAGTTCTCACATGTAAATGACAATTTAGAAGGGAGATTAAGTGAATAAGAGGAATGACATTTTATTTTTGCCAACGCACTATTATATCTGTATGCACACAGATACACACACGCACCAAAAATTTAAAAATAAACATTCATATATAATGGGTTCTTGTGCCAAAGACTTTTTTAATATCACAGACTTCGATTCCATATTTATCCTTGAGAACTATTTTTTATCCTCAATTCTTGCTGACACCATCAGATATTCTTAATTAAACATTAAAATGCAGCCTGCTATCCAGAGAGCACACAATTTCCATATGGTGCTGTCATCATAATCTCCACACCATTCTCAAGCTTTTGCACAATTTATACTGTTTAACCCTAAGTCAGTAAACTTAGCCTGTGTGAGAATAAGGGAGCCTTCTCATCAACTTGCATCCCACCCAAGAAAGGGGATTCACTTTTTCATCATATCAAGGACAGATGGGCAGAAGTCCTGCATTCCCTGGAATTTTTGAATAAGAAAATTTGACAAATAAATTCTATGAAATATTACCATGACCATTGTAATGGCAACTCTGTCTTGAAGAATAAGATTAAAATTCAATTAAGTATCTATTATACGTACTGCTTGTGGTTGACACAAGAAATACAATTATGAACAAAATAGGCATACTCTCTGTTGTCAGAAAAACTACTATATGTCAAGCAAAATTTTTTAAAAAAAATTAAGTAGTAGTTGGAGAGATGGCTCTTAAGACTGCGTATTGCTTATGCAGAGGAGCCAAGTTCAGTCACTAACACCCACGGTCAATGGCTCATATCCTCCTGTGACTTCATCTCTAGGGGTTCTACTGGTTCCTGTAGGTGCCTTTTCTTATGTGCACAAAGTTCCACACTAGCATGCACACATAGACAAAATGAAAAAAATGAGTCGTTCTTAAAAACAGGAACATCAATTAGATAATCATAATGACAACTTTATATGTGATGCTTCATTTGATGACTAACCTAAAATGGAAAAGTTGGCTAGCACTGCAGAAAGCCACTATCTCGTTGTTTTGTAAGCTATACATCTTAAGTTAGTCAGAGCTCTAAAGAAATGACTCAATGAAAGAAACAAAAAGAAGTCAAAGATGGGTGCTGAAAGAGCTGATAAGTACCATAGATACCCCTAAATTTCTGGGTAAGTGTATTCCAACTAATAGAATGCTAAATAGGTCTGTCCAATTCAGTAACAGAAACTCAGTATGGTTCTTCTTCTCCAGGGGGGATAAAGCAATACTGGAGGCCACAACTATAAGGAGGGAACTGTCCATGTTGAATGGTTTTCATGGACTGGGGAGACCAAGGCCTCTAGAAGATAACAAGAGAAGCATATAGGAAGAAATTCAAATATGAGGAAATTCAAATATGAGTATAGAGTGCTACAAGTGTTACAACTGAATGTGTATGAATTGGTCTCCTGCCACAGATGCCTAAGAAAACACCAAAAAACAAGGTGAATTTAACAATTAAATTCAGCTAAATCACTATAAACTGAATACCTTAAAAAGTATGTACAGTAGTAGAAACTGAAATAGCATATATTATGATAAAATTGAGGTCTCAACAATGAGACAGAGTAGAAACAAAAGAAAGACTGGATTTTAGAAATGTCAATATAAAAGCCAGATGCATGTGTATGTGCCTATAATCCCAGCACTCAACAGATGGAGACAGGAGGATTGGGATTTCAAAGTCATTGTCTGCTATGTATCTAGTTCCAGATCAGATTGGGATACATGAAGTGAGACTCTGTCTACATATGTGTGCCTCTGTGGGGGGGGAGTGGGGGTGTTTATAGTAGCAATTTCTAATAGAATCTAAGATTTATGAACAGAATTTCCATGAAATGTAGTTAGGAAAATACCATATGAACAAAATATTGGGATATTTTTCATAATCAGATTTTTACAAATAATATATGTACATACAGAGGTATTATTATACAAATTTAAAAGTATAAATTTGACTGCTATAAAGAAAATGCAGGATTTAACTCTTAACTAAGATAGACATTGCTATTATTTTTCATAGGAAATTTATTTTGGAAAATAGTTCTAAATCTACCTGACCTTGCAAATCTACAACACATGTTTTGTGGTACGAAAATGAATGCTGGTTGATGTGCAGTTAGTTTCCTCATAATAAGTTGGCAATGCAATGATGTGATTCCACTCATTCCTCATGAACTTGAACAGTTTCTCTGCTGGCCGAGTCATAGTCTTTGGTCACCAGAATGGTCTCCATGACCATGCCACGTAGCAGCTACAGACACACGATTCTTTCATGCTCTCCATGACTTTTTCCAGCGCAATCAAAAGTGTTACCTCTCACTTGCAGTGCTTCCCAAAATTTATCTTGTGAACACAAAGCCTCCCGTCACCAGTGATCTCAAGCTACTTGCCAGCATCACTGAATGCAAAGACAAAAAGGGATGCACAGAAGAGTCAGATGGTGTGGTACTGTCACTGTCCAAATATAATGGATGTAAGAGCCTAAGTAAAACCAGGAAGGTGGACTGTAAGTAAGCACTGGGGTGTCTCTTTTGCAAAATAGACAACACCAGTACCATAAGTACTCCGTATTGGACTTTTTATTTAATAAGTGATGAAAGAATTATTTCTTATTTTAATTAACTAATTGTTTCCTACGTGACAACAGTTTTCTCTACCTTTCTCCTCTCCTCCCAGTCTCTGTCCCCAACCTTGCCTCTCCTCACTCAATCCACTTGTCCTTCTTTCTCTTCAGAAAAGGACAGGTCTCCCACAAGTATCGGTCAGTCATGGCAATAAGACTAGGCACCTCCTCTTCTATTAAAGCTGGACAAGGCAACCCGGTAGGAGGAAAGGGTCCCAAAGGCAGGCAACAGAATCAGAGACAGCCCTGCTCCCTCTGATAAAAAGTCCCACGAGATGACTAAGCTACATTGTAACATATGTGCAAATGACCCAGGTCAGTCCCATGCAAGTTCTCTGGTCAGAGGTTCAGTTTCTGTGAACGGCTATGAGCCCTGACTAACAGATTCTGTGGGTTTCCTTGTGGTGTTCTTGGTCCCTCTGGTTCCCATAATCCTTCCTCCCCCTCAATACTGTCCACTCTCCCTGTATCAATAAAGTATTTGAAGTTTTAGCCAGAGTAATAAGACATCTCAAGGAGATCAACGGGGTACAAATTGGAAAGCAAGAAATCAAAACATTGCTGTTTGCAGGTTAGTTAATTTTTATTAATGAACATGTTTAACAACTGCTTCAAAATTTAGCCAGCAAGCTACTGAGCCTGTGAGAGTTAAAATTGGCACAACAATCAAGAGAGCTTGCTATGATAACCATCTTTAGTCAATGAATCCCATTCTTAGAACAGGAGAGAAGACAGAAATCAACATCTAATGCTCCTGTCAGCAGCATGGGCACCGCTGGGCACTTCAGAATGAAGGGACAGCAAAAGACAGGAAAGAGAGCGAAATGCTTTAAAAACGAGAAAAGTATGTGATTATTAAAGGTGAAATCCAAAAATAAGACAAGGGGGTGAAGATTGCAGTAGGATTTCAACATTTCTCTAAGGAAAGTCCTACTGAGTAAGGAGGAAATCAATTCGTGACCTGTCTGTTTGACTTTACGAGGCAATCAGTGACACAGCCATCACTCAGAAACTAATAAGTTATTGGATTTTTGGGACAACTGAATCCAGGTGGCACTAGAAGCTGACATCCCCCCCCCAAAATCCCTGATCTGATTAATGTTCACATTGACCTTGAAATAGGCAGGTATACTTGACAATTTTAGCCGTTCACTGGCAAAGAGTTCCATGGACATTCAGTGCTGATGTGTGGTTCCCCTTTTAGAAGCTGCTCCTGCGCTGTCTTCCACAATTTTTCCTTTGTCCCGTAACTGCTACCTCCCTGGTGTTTTTCTGCAGCCATTCACTGATGCATTTTAAAACATTTGTGCGTGTGTGGATGTTTTGTTTCACTATTTTATTTTGCCTTCTTACTTTTTTGATCTTCTGATTATTTTTTAAATATTCATTTTTTGTTGTTTTATTGTTTTAATTGGTTTGTTTTTAAGAGAGAGACAAAAAAGAACATAAAGTTGGGTGGCTAGGGATTTGGAAGGCCTTGAAGGAGGGGAAGGAACATGATCAAAATACACTGTAAGGAAAAATCTTTAATTAATAAAATCAAACTTAAATTTGTTTTAAGAAAAAAATCACAGCCAGTTGAGATTTTTTTAGTTGAAAACAGTCTTCTCTCATACAATATATCAAACTACAGTTTCCCTCCCTCCACTCCTCCCAGCTTTCCTCCACCTACCCTCATCCCCAGATCTACTCCCCCTCCACTTCCCCTCAGGAAAAAGCAAACAAACAACAAAAACAAAACTAAGGGTAGAAGAAAGTCAAATGCAGAGTAGAAGATAATTATAAAGACTTGTGCAATTGTGTGGCCAGTTTTACAAATGAGAAGAATTGTCATGACTATTCTCTCCCTGTTTTACAGTGAGAACCATAGAGGAGTCTTGCAATATTGTTCATTTTTGTCACCAAAACACCAGAGAGACACATTTTTAAGTGTAAAAAGGTTTATTTTTTTACTAGTTTTTGAAAATTTTTAGCCATGACCAGTTGGTTCTGATGAGTTAGACTTATGGCAGTAGAGTTTAAAATTTTATCCTGAAAAAAATTTTTACCATGAAAAGTAATTTTTCCTCTGAGGTTTTCTTCCATGGAATAATTTTGATATTAGAATGAATAAAATTCATTTTCATTATTTATTCATTATCAAAGCTCTGAGAAAAATTGGTTCCACAAGGTATGGTTGATAACATTGAATTTCTCTTTGAAGTGGTTGAACTTTGGAGGAAAAAAAATCATTGAAAAAGCCTTTCAATTTTTTAAAATGATTATCTTTATCTTCAAATAACTGTATTTGTATGAAAATTACTGAAAGAGTAGAGACTTTATGCATAGTCTTCATGCAGTGTGGCCCATTTTAATTCTGTATTTGCAGAATATATTCTATAGGTTATAAGGTTTCTCCGTTGGAGCCCTCAGCTGCCCTAAGGTCTGTTCCAGGTATCAGTTTACACACTTAAACTTCCTTCCTGACCTACACAGCTTTATTTGTGCTTTCTTCTCCATCAGTATCTTCCACCTTAGTAGTATTAATTAGAAGCTCATGGTACTTCCTGGAACTCTTCCTGTCTGGAGTTAAATAGCTCTCCTGAGTTCCCAGGGAGTCCTGAGCATTGCTCCAAAATCACACATATTATATCATGTTACACTCATTAATTTTCTTTTCTGTCTCCAGAACTGTTTTTAATTAGGCCATGCAGAAATAAGAGAGTTCTCAAAATTATGAGCTTATTTCATTTCCTCATATCACAATACCCCTGGAGCCAATATGCAAGTATATTAATAAAAGCCACAGTAAACTAAATAATAAATATTAAACATCACAACAGAGCCAATGGATGAAAATATATAAAATATTTATATCTATATCTTTATACTTGTCAGGGAAAGCAGTGGCTGTTGACAAGGAAGTTATAAGTCTCACCAATAGAAGCACAGAATCAGCCAGGAAATTTTCCATTCAAAATTAATTGGGTCATTACATGTTTCATCACTCTGTCATTAGGAATGGCGATTGGAGAAGGAATCTCATTACGTAGTCCAGGTTGTTCTGGAACTTGCTATGTAGCTGAGGCTAACTTTGAAGTCATGGCCATCCTGCCTCTGCTCCTCAAGCACTAATATCAGTGGTGGCACACTGTGCCTGGCTCTAACTACTACAAGTTGCTGCTGAATATGGCACCAACAAGATCTGACTAAGTCTATATGGCCACATATGGAACTTATGTCCAGTACAGCAAATGAGGCCTTACTGCTGAGGGAGTCAAGAGCATTATCACTAACCATGGCAAGATCTTCTCAAGGAGCTCTAAGTATTTTTTTATAAAGAACTACCAAGAACCCATTTTATTGACCAAAGATTTAACCAAAATTTCCCCCAAATATTGTACATCTGGTCACCTGAGGAATTTCAAACCCTGAAAGATATATGAGCATATAAATAATATTTTTAAATTGAAATATAATTGCATCATTCCCCTTCCTCTTTTCTCCCAAAAACCCTTCCCATATAAAACTCGCCTTGCTCTTTTCTGTTTTAGTTGCTGTTACACGCTTTCTCTCTTCCCTAAATACAGAAACATGAAATATCTAATCTCTATAAAGTTGCATATATGTACATGATTTCAGGATTCAAATCATCAATTTGGCATTGGATAGCCAATTGAGAGGCTTTTCCCTGGGGACACTATTGCTCCCATCTCTGTACTCTTTAGCTGCCTATACTTCTCTGTCTAGAGTCTTGTCCCAGAGAGGATCACTGCGAACCACAACCAATCAAAACACAGAGAACAAGTGATCACGTGGTGCTCAGTCCTAATACATTACAACACAAGCACTGCACTGAAGGCTCAGTGAACTTTGAGCAAGAGGAGACTGAAAATCGTAAGAGCTAAAGGAACAGGGGATCTGCTGTGAGACTGTGTCTCCTAGAAAAGCCAGGATAGGTCCATTCATGAAGTTTTAACATGGCTTCCTAGATAAGAACTGAATAAGAGAAAATCTAGATATCCTGACATGAAGGAGGAACTCTCTCTCTCTCTC
>LOJH01018838.1:0-21539 GCA_001685095.1 Ellobius talpinus | reverse complement strand
GAGGGAGGGAGGGAGGACAGGAAACCAGGAAGATGCATGCTTCCGTGGAGCGGGAAGCCTTTCATTCGTTTCTCTGAGCCAAGCTGGAAAGCCCAAAAGCCTTCTCTGAAGAGAAAAAAGTCAGCCCAGGAGGACCTCAAGCAATCATAGTTGAACTGCTGTCGAAATGGCTGTCAGGAAGTGTGCCTTCTGCTATGTAGGCCTGGCGTGCTCATCAATGCTGCCTCAGTTATAACCATGGAGAACTCTCCGCCCTCTGAATGGAGACTCCACGTTGCTTTCCCTTCTTGGCAAAGCCATCCCTGTGAAAGGTGGTATCTTAGAACCCAGATACCATCGTTACTGCAGGCCCGACTTCCCATCAGATAATCAGCCGTGGGTCACACACAAGTAATCGAGGCCCTGGAAGGAAGCGAGACCACGGGTGGTGTTTATCAATGGCAGAATCCCAGCAAATGAGAATTTCCTGGTCACTGGTCATGTTCACAGGCAGCTCCTTCTGGGCCCTTGCTGGGGCCTCTCTCAGAATGGTTTCTAAGTATCATTTTTATAGGAAGCAGGCACCTAGCAACCCAGGCAAATGGATGGGTTGTCTTTAAGGCTGACTCATGCCAAACAAAGCCTTTCGGCTAAGTGTTACTTCCCTGCGTCCTCATCAGACAGGGGAAGCTTGGGTGACACCCACATTAGATGAAGAAGGGCCACTACACCTCGAGAAGACAATGTTTAGTGGGAGGGAAAAGGGATTGTTATGCAAACCCCACCCCTAGCGTGCACACAGAGGCTGCTGACAGCCCCACGGGCATGCCTGTCCCTTTGGGACCCCAGAACTACACAACCCAGGACTGCTTAGTCAACGGAGTGCCTGGGATCTCAGCTCCCCTTAAAATCAATGAGCTAAGCGAGCATTGCCGAACAGGCCCCTGAGAAGCCACCTGAGAAGCGAGCGGGGCAGTGAAACTGTCTGGGGTCCAAGGTTGGAGATAATTCAGAAGGACAAAGCCTATCAGGATGTCCATAGTAAGTATGCTTCCAGATGGGCCAGCCTCTTCACAGGCAAGACAGACCCGAAGTGGAGAAATGTTCACAGAGATGGCCCTGTGATGAAATGAGCTAATGGTTCCCATCAACAGAAAGGCGAGAGTTGTACACCAAAGGGCAAATTCATGACCGAAGGAGTTGTTCTGACGTGGCCCTTCTCTGCGCACCCTGCCAGCTGCAGCATTGTGCAGCTGAGGCCCCTTTCCTAGACTTCCAGGCAACACACACACTTGGTCACTCCAAGGGGCCATGCATATCTTCCGGCCCTGTACATGTGAGCTGAGGAGCCTGCGGGGAAAAGAAAGGAATGCTCCCAACTCTGTGTTTAAGAGTTTCCATCTTATTCCAGAGCTTCTGTGGGGTGTTCTCAATGGGGGGCCTTGGGGTTTATCTCCTACCCACCCCCTGGTTTGCTTTTCACTGGGGATGGGGTGAAGAGAAGCTAACAAAGGAGGAGCTTGGGAGGAGAGATCAGGAAAAGGAAGATGGGTCGACTCCTGTTCCTTTTTCCTTTATTTCTCTTGTCTCCAGATGGTTTAGAACACCTAACACTGGTCACGTGTTAGTGACCTGTTGAGAGGCGACTCTTCTCTCTTTTTAAGTATCGATTTTGTTTTTAAGTGTGTGCATGGGTGCTCACACAGAGTGCAGGTGCCCAAAGAAGCATCAGATCCTCCGAAGGTGAAGTTGCAGGCTTTTGGGAGCAGCTTGTCATCAGTGCCGAGGACTGAACTGGGGTGTCGACGAGAGCAGTCCTTGCTCTTGGCTTCTGAGCCAGCTTTTTAGCACAACCTGGCCTGGCTCTTCTCACAAAGACGCCAGCTGGACTGCATGAGGGCTCCCTCTGAGGACCCTGTTACCTTGATCACCTCTCTCAAGACCTAGGAAGGCCACACTCTGAGGTTCTGGAGTCAAGGTTTGCACCCCAACAAGAGAAAAGTAGGAAGATAAGTTCCTAACCACTGCAGAGCCCCCTGCTTCAGGGTCAGTGCTGTGCTGGGCAATAGAGACCAAACAAGCAGTCAGTTCTCACTGTGGCTGAGGAAAGGACAGCTCTAGAGGCGGTGCATGACAAGCTGAAGGGGTCATCCTGAAAGGCTTGACACTGCCTCCAGGCTTGAGAGAGCTCACCAGACTTGACCTAGAGAAGCTGGGTATGGCAGTGCCCACTGGCAATCCTAGCACTAAGGGGTGGAGGCAGGGGATAGGAATTGAAAAATTGTCTTTGGCTACTTAATGTGTTCGAGGCCAGCCCGAGCTACCTGAGACCTTGCTTAAACACACACACTCACGTATGCACGTGCGCACACACACATGCGTACACACACACACATGCACATGCACACACCATGGATCCCTAGCTGCTCAAAGCCACAGAGCAGAACCGAAATCTCCCCCACACACTCACGCACGCACGTGCACACACACATGCGTATACACACACACACACACACACACACACACACACCATGGATCTCTAGCTGCTCAAAGCCACAGAGCAGAACTGAAATCTCCCACAAACTCCATCCCAGGTAACTATGCAGGCAGAGCTGCCAGCCACAGGCCACACACAGCTGCTGCAGGGGACAGCAGAGTTCTATCCTTGGGATGTTGCTGCCTCCAGAAACGAGAGTGAAAGTCACCACATCCTCCACTCCATCCCCTAGAGTAGTCTCTGAACCAGACCCCAAACGGCACCTCTCAGTGAGGAAGCCCCTGAGGGGAACAGAAAGTCTGATGCCTGTCAGTCCGCTACCTAGGTGCTCACTCTCCTTGCTTCAGATAACCGAGTGACATCACTCCGCTCTTATCTGCACTGTGAGCGCTTACTTAATCTTCAAAGGGAGTTCTAGACTGGTATCTGGTGACTGAGTGGAGGTCAGAGTTCCGCTGACATCAGGTGTACCCACAGGGGCAGGCCCAGTGACAGTTGCCAGTTCTCGGTGACCATGTGCAAGCGCAGACTTTGAGCCTAGTGCCTCTCTCTCAGGCTCCTCACATGCCCTGGCCACGAGATGGCTTCCCGATGGCCACCAGTCACCACACAAACACAAATACACATGGGTGCTGTCTCTTATTGTTTTCCAGAACATCCTCTCTCAGGCCCAAACATTGCCACATCACCACCACCTCTTGGCGAAGCTGCCCTTTATGACCCAGCACAGGCACCAAAGGCATCAGGCTGGTATTTCCTCTGCCCCAGAGGGATTTTTATGGGGCTTTTATTTGGTTTTGTTTTTGCTACGCTTCTGAGAATTCTTCTTTTGTTCTTCCGTTTGGTCGTGACGTCCACTCTCCAAGGAATTCTGCTCAGAAAAATCACACAGCTGTTACCTGAAGCATATACCTCCAGAAAGAGAGATGCACCCACCACCGCCACCACCACCACATCCTCCCGGGAAATAATGGCTCAAATGACAGAATAAGTCCATCCTCATTGCTGGACTTGGGTAAGCCGAACAGAGGTAGAAAAGCCATATCTTCATGCTGGGACTCAGGGAGAGCCTGGCTGTCTGGATTAGTGGCCCTAGCAACCGCTTGCCTGAGACAGGGATCTGTCTGCTCATCACACAGCCAGAACGCAGGTGATTATTAGATCGTCAGACCCCATGCCACCATCATGGAGGGGTCACTGACACTTGCCTGGTCCAAGCAGAGGCCATCAAGTCCATGTCTGGGACTTTGAACTCTTAGTCACTCCCTGGCAGTAAAGCCAGGGGCGATTTCAAAAGCTGCCGTCTTGTGTGTCACCTACCTAGGTGGAGGAAGTTTCTCAAAGGCAAGTGATTGAAGTCAGAGTTCAGAGGAAGCTGGAATGAGAGAGAAGGGAATCCCTGACCCGTCTGTAGCGGCAGATGGCCTGGGTCACACAAAATCCCCATTAGAAACACCAGCTACATCAACTCACGCCACGCTTGCGTGCGGCTACATGCCCCCACTGACTATGGGGTGACCAGAGTTAGTCTGAGGTGGTCCAACTGACCGTCTGCCTTGGTCACACAGTGTGTGCATATGGGAGGAAGAAAGGAGTGAGCAGAATGAGCTATAAGAACACACCGTCATCTAAGATGACGGTGGGCGGACACCAAGGCCCAAAGCTGCAGAAGCCTTTGGTAGAGGGTTCCAGGTCTCTCTCGGGTGGGTAATCTTAACACCAGGCACTACTGGGCAGAGGTAATTAGCACCTGGACAGGCAGAACGCTCTTGAGACAGGTTTTGGAGGACAGAAGTGATAGCCCGCTATGGTCAGTTCTGGATCAGCACTGGAGACGCCTTGTCTGAGATTGTCCTAACCATGCATGCATCCTCCTAGTACTGTATCATCAACCTAAGGGTTAAGTGAAGCTCGGGGGTGGGGGTGACTTCAACTACATCCTCTATCACTCAGAAGGGGCCCTCAAACCCAGCTGCCCCTCCAGAGCATGAAGGTGCCCTGAACTGTGAGCGTCGCCCCAGAAACCCAGCACTGCACTGTCTGTCCGCTGACCACAGGAAGGGCTCCCGTTGAGTCAGAGGGGAGTCTGGCTAGAGGCAGGGCTGGAGGATCCAGCTTAATCCCCTTACTCATCTGAAAGGTCACAGGAGGGCCAGCAGCCTTAGCGGGCAGAGCCTCAGTGTTGCCTGCAAGCTCAGAGAATCCACAGAAGGCCACACAGTGCCCCCTGGCTCCAACCTCAGAAACGGAGCTGGTCCTGACTCAGAAAGGAAACAAATGCTGATTCACCCTTCACTTCCTCCTCCAGTCCAGCTCAGCCAACACTGGCAGTTGCTTCCAGGACAGACAGGTGACCACGACTTGGAAAGCAAGGCGGGGAGCAAGGGCCCACTCTGCCACAGACCCTCAGACCTCGTTTTCCTATGGCCCCCTCCCTCAGTATTTTCTAAATACTGCCTAGCTTCTGGCAACCCTGTCCTGTCCTGTCCTGTCCTGCCTTGACCTTGGCTGGGTTATTTTTCACTTCCTTGTTCAGAGCACAGCCACACTTTCCAAACATCGTGAATCATCAACACGAAGCAACGGCCACTTAGTAAGGCAGGAAACCGCTGCACGCCAGGCCTGGATGGAGCAGGCCCCTGCTCTGGCCTCTCCTGCTGCCTGCTCACTCTCCTGCATACTCAACCCCTCCACCATCAGCCCTCACACTGGGTGGCACTGGGCAGCATCTTCCAAGTTCAGCCTCCTCTGCCTGAGCCGTCTAAAGTGGAGATGGTATCTCCCAGTCCCAGAGGGAGAGAAATGGGTCAGCTCATTCAAAACCCAGGCTGTTAGAATGACTGGATCCGGCAGACAGCAGAGCCATCAAGTGGGCATCAATGGGCTTCCTCTTGTAGCCTTGCTGTTACGAACAGAAGTCACCTCTGTTATCCAAGTTCCCCAAAAGTGAAGCCCATCAATCAGTCAATCAGCAGGGACTGGAGAGATGGCTTAGTTAGTAACAGGAATGACAAGGGTAAGAACCCGAGTCCAATCCCCAGAACCCACACAAGAAGCAAGTGTAGTTCTGGGCAGGCAGAGACTAGAAGATACTGACATCTAGTCTCTCCGACGTGAGCTTGAGGCGCAGTGAGAGACCCTGTCTCCAAAATAAGACGGAAGTGATTGAGGAAGAAACACCAATATTGGGCCCTGTCTTCCCCACACATGTGCACACACCCTATCATATTAATAAAACAAAAGCTGCATGGATTTGACGTTTCTCTGACAGGTCTTATCTGTCCAAGATAGGCCTTGATTGTTCTCTGTCCCTGTGGTCTAGGCTCTGGTAATTTTTCTAATGGATAAGTCACCCATGTGACTCATCTTAAGTCACCCCCATGTGGCAGCTAGAAGGACAGACAACCAGGGTCAAGAGTGTAGACAGGCATGGCAGAACTTTCTCCTCAAATGCCAAGTATCCAACGTGGTAATCAAATCCCAGATTCCAGACATTGGAGAATTAACTAAATTAAGCACCACAGACCACTGTTCTGGGTAGCCAAGCAGATCCAGATGTCCTGAAAACATATAAATCACAATGCTCTAGCTCTTCAAGTCCGGAAATGAGTTTTAGAGCCTCAAAGATAATAGAAGCATCTCCTGAAAACAAAACAAAAAACAGCCTGCCCCTGGGGTTGGTGTGATAACTCGGTGGTTAAGAATGCTGGCTGCTCTTGTAGAAGACCCAAATCTGGTTCCCAGGACCTACACAGAGGTTCATAAACATCTATAACTCCAGTTCCAGGGAATCCAATGCCTTCTTCTGGCGTCCAAGGGCAACAGGCACGCATATGGTGCACTTACACACAGGCAGACCAAAACCCAAAACAAAACACAAAATCAAATAAAACCTCAGCCACATAAGATAAAATAATTCTTAAAAAAAATAAACAAAAACTATCCTGATATCCCATCAGACAGCAGGAGAGCCAAGGTCCAGAGAAGTGAAATGACTTGCTGAAGGTCACACAACGTAGAGCAAAGGAGCCGAGAGAGCTCACACCCTCTGGCTGTTGATTCAAGGTTGTTTGTATTTATCATAACTGTCATTGCAGTGGGTAGGTGTAAGAGTCAAATCAGATGTCCTTCACGCCCTCTGAAGCTATTCTCCTGATGATCTAGAATATTCCCCATCAGTCCAATCCTGTGGGAGAGTCTACGCAGTGTCTGACATTCTTAGTCAGGAGGTCACACATTTCTTCGACAGGAGTTTTGCATATATAGCTACCACCATATTTTCAAAGAAGTCCTTTACACAGGAAAACCGAAAAATCAGAGAACTAGAGAATGACTCTCTCTCTCTCTCACACACACACACACACACACACACACACACACACACATTCAGGGAGCAAATCTGAGAGAAGGGTGACTTTGGATGCACAGTTTGTGCTAGCCAGACAATTCTGCCCTTATACTGTGAAAACAGTATTGAATATACACAGACACAGTCTGTGCCAATAATACTTTATTAACAACATAGTATGGGCTCGACCTAATCCAGGCAATTGTTTGTCCTGAACCGAAGTCTATGATTGGCTTTCTTCCCATGACATCAGATCCTGTAGGCATCAGAGAACGAATGGCCCCTAGGTTCCTGCCATGGATCCAGCCCTCATCCAGGAATGACGGAGGATGAGACACACGACAAAGAATTTGTTTCGTTTTTTTCCATTAAACAATGACAAGTTCTTTGAATCTCTAATTGGAAACTTTCACACATCACTTGAGGTTGCTGCAACTTACTTCCTGCCACCCGCTTACTGTGTATTTTGAGCAAAACTGTGGGGAAGGCTGAGGCTGCCCTTTGGCCTCTGGCAGTTGTCTGGAGCACACTGTCCTGACTCACGGGTGCACAGGCCACAGGAGAGCTGCTCCTACGTTCGTCCCTCGTGGCATAAAGCTCTGACTGCATTGACAACTGGGCTCTAAACTAAGATCTTGAGACCAAACACAGCTCGGAAGGAACTGCAACTCTCTCTCCTTTCTGAGTTAGGAGTTTGAACCCAGCTGTAGGGCATTTGTTCTCATCTTGCCCTCCTTCTTGTGGGAATCCCTACCCCCCAAAGTTGCTCCCTGCTCTCACAGACCTTTGGCCGTCTATGCTTCTGACAAGTCATCCGTTCTTGACTGAAGAGAGGGAAAGTGACAGCTTGGCCTCTCTTGAGCTCCACGCACCTGCAGTGCCACAGGTGGCAGAGAGGCCACCCTCGGTCCTCACACTGAGAGTGTGGGTGTGAATCCTTCTGTGGCTGACATTCTGAATCTTCCCCTAGAAGCCCCACTTCCAATATAGCTGCTTCTCTGTGTCATTGCACACCTATGTTCTCAGATAAGCACTGGGGCATCAATGAACACACATCTCCCGGCGTCCTCCCAGGGAAACAGGACATAGAGAGATGAAGCAGGACACTGAGGCCATGGGCTACAGACTATGTTTCCCCACCACATCTCCTAGCAGGCACCGTCACTGAGCTTCTGGAGAACCAGAACCTTCCCTTTTCTTCCTCTCTTTCGTTTCCTTGTTCTATCAGGACGCCTTTCTCAGCCTTCCCATGGAAAATCTCAGAGCAGGCCACTTCCTGTTTTTGTTTTGTTTTCCTGCCCTACTGCTGTGCACTTTGACCTTCTGTCCTGCATCAAGATCCTTGTCCTGAACTGAGAACAAGGCGCAGGCATGTGTCCCAGAACCAAGGAGCTGGCTCAGCAGCTGGAAAAGGAAAGACCCAGTAGGCCCTGCTCATTCCTGCCTGCATGCCTGTGGGTTGAGACAATGGCTTCTCCCAAGTCCTGAATCATTGCCTAAAATGGGGGGGGCTTATGGGGAGGGGTGTAGGAACCCAGAAGGATCTGTAGGCAGTTAGTGGCTGCTTCAGTAGCACAGCCACTGGTTAGCAGCCCATGCTCCTGCAAGCAACCCTAACAAAACTCTGCCTCCTACCAAATAAAAAGATGGGAAAGGAGAAAGGGGCCTAGTTGGGCAGAGGAAGGGGCTCAGTGGGAAGGGAGGGTGATGAGAGAGAGGAATGGAGATGAACGTGATCAAAATAACATCATGTACATATATAAAAATATTTTATATGGAGCTAGGGAGATGAAACCACAGTCACGCATATTGCTCTTGTAGAGGACCATAGTTCTGTTCCCAGCACCACACAGTTGACAACTCTCTCTCTATTCCAGGGAATCTAGCACCCTCTTTTGGCCTCTTGGAGGACTGCATTCACACGTGAATATAAACTCACAAAGGCTATACCCGGGTAAATTAAAAATAAATAAATCTTTAAAAGGTAAACCAAGAAAAGTTGTCATGAAACCCATTAAAGTAGGAAATTAATATATGCTAATTCTAAAACATTTTCAAAAGTCAGACAAGAATATAAAGAATTGGTTTGGGGCGTACCCACCCACACTAGACGCCAATGTAAGTGAATGTTTGTTTTTGAGTCCTGACCCTTGACTTGCTCACATTTGGTGCTGTGCGATCTCTTTTCCTTGGCTGTCCCCACTGGCTCAGCTAGGAGCTTGTGCATTCCTTCTTTTCTAAGGCACTTGTCCCCTTAGCCTAGGGCTGCATTCTTGACATGCTTGGAACCCGCAGGCACTGACCAGGGATCACTTCTGGAGACTGCTGAGGCTGCATTCTTTGCTTCATTTCTTCTGCACCTGCCCCAGGCACAGCCCAGATGCAGATAGGACAGCAGAAAACACACCAGCAGAGCGGACAGAGGACATCCCCCCCACAGGCTGCAACTCTTGCTAAGTTGGCTGGGAAACCCCAGAGGGAGCATGTAAAACAGCCCTCGGTGGGTTATACAGGGAGTTTCCATAATTTATACCAACCAGGAAAGAGAGCAGACAGGCCACCAAACTCTGAAGCCCTGCAGTTTGGGAAGGGTCTGCCAAGGGAAGCAGCAGAAGAAGGCCCAGCTTAGCTGCTGGTGGTATCTGCGAAGCATTTCCCTGCTAGAGACAGCCTGTCCGGTTCTTCCCTTTGCATAGAAAGCTCCAGTTTTTGCTCATCATCTCCTGAGGTGGCCCTCAATAACACACTTAAACATCTAGGGGAAGGGAGGGTCGGTGCTCAGGATCAGCTGCAGAGTCACCAACAGGAGACGCTCCTGGCCTCAGAAACCATGGCGACGCCCTGTGTTGAGTGGACCTTTGCAGAAACAGGTCAGGCCTGCGGATACCTCTCAGAGAGGCAATGTCAAGTTCCCATAGGGGCAAGAGACTGATTCGTTCTGTGAATAAGAGCGAGCGAACTCCTTAGTTTTCCACCTTGAACTGTATAAACATCCCCAGGAAGAAAACCAAACCAAACCAAAACAAAACATTATCTTTGGTTGAAAACATTGTCAGCCTTTAAAAAAAAAAAGTCAACTGGAGATAAAACAGACAGCTCTCTCTCTCCAGAGCGCCACACCTTGAGATAGCTGATGCTGGCCTTCCTCTGCAAACTCCTCCCCGGCATTTGCTTGCCTGAAAGAGTGGCTGGGAACAGAAAGCACAGGAGAAATGACCTCAGCCCTTCTAGGTTTCTCGTGCTGGTGACCAGATCAAAGCAGTGCACCAAGAAAGACAAGGACGAGGAGAGAATTCATCATCTAAGGGGGATGGAGAAAAGGCTCAGTGCGTAAGAGCACTGGCTGCCCTTGCAGAGGACCAGGGCTTGAGTCCCAGCCTCCACATGGCAGCTCACAAGCATCTGTAACTCCACTTCCGGGGGCTCTGACACCCCCTTTGGCCTCCATGGGCTCTGCACACATGTGGTGCACAGACATAGATGCAGACAAAACACCCAAGCACAAAATATAAATAAATAATGAATAAACAAAATTATATTTTTGAAAGAACACATTTAAGTGTAAAATTCACACAGTAAAAAATTCAGGGCTCTGGTTTCCTTCAAAGAAACATTGGTTGCACAGTGCCAATGTGGAAGCAGCTCAATGTCCTCTTTGGAGGAGCGGGCAAACAAAGGTGGACATCCGCGGGCATACTGTCTGGCCCTCTAACGCAAAGACGCCTGGCACCTGCTGCAGCATAGATGGACATGGGAGAGATTGTCCTGAGTGAAATAAGCCAGACACAAAGGCAAAGAGTGATGCGATTCTGCTTACACCAGGAACCAAAAATAGTCAAATTCACAGAAACAGAGGGTAGAGAGGTGATTTCCTGGGCTGGCGGGGGCTGGGGGAGGTTGTTTCATGGGTGCAGGTTTTCGGTTTTGCAAAATGAAAAGGTTTAGAGATAATTGGTGGGGACGAATGTGAATGTGTTTAACCCTTCCTAACCGTACCCTGAAAAATGCTGACCATGGTGAATTTTGTCTCTTCTGCATCTTACCACAATTAAGAATAACTATAGATTACAGTTTCTGAACCATCTTGGGATAAAGAATGATGAAGGGCTAGGTCTTGCCCTTCTGTAGTCACGGGGTTCAGCACTGATACCCACTGGCGGTGCTGGCATTCAGAGCCCAACCGGGTCTTGAACCACACTCCTGTTTTTCCTCTTCAGCGGCATGATGCTGGGGCTCCTCTGTCTCCACCTCCATGGGGACTGGGGGACACTCTCTGTGCTGAAGGAGCAGCTCTTTACACTGTCTGACAGTCCCAACAGCTAAAGGCGTGAAGGACAAGGAAGCAGCTCAAAGATTCAGGGTTAACGGAGTCTGCTCTCTGTCTAAAGCTCCTGGTAGACTCAAGCTTTCTGACCACTGCGTGGACCAGGCTGAGGGCTCCGTCAGCCCTCTCTGGAAGTGTCCTCACAGGCGCTCACAGAGAGGAGCTTCACTGCTGCTTTGACTGCTGATTGGAGGTCCTGCAGGTGCTGGCCTTGGATAGAACCAAGGTCATTGTCCCTCCTCTTCACAAGCAGCAACACCACCGTTCACCCAGGCTGGAAGGGAATGTGCCAAGCAGAGCTAAAATGTAGGTGTTTCTAGTCATTTCAGCTGAGGTGGTCTTGACTTAAATCTCTCTGGGGCTTGAGGCAAGTCAGCAAGCTTCGGTGGTCATAGCAACCGCGTTTGTTCCTACCACGGGGCCTTTGTACACATTCTTCACTATGTTCTTCACCTCAGCTGCAATCTCCTAGGCCTCAGAAGCAACCAACCCTTTCCATTCATGGGTCTTGGACTTTCAGTCTCTAGACCCGAGACAGCAAACGTCTCTTGTTTAAGAAATAAACCGGGAGGTGACCGAGGCTCCCGGCAGCCGTGGTAGCTAGACTAGAGAGACACTGTGAGAGTAAAAGGAGCTTGCCCCGCAGAGGTCTGTGGATGACGGCTGGTGCAATGCCAGTGTCTAGCTCACATCGACTTAAGACTTCACTTGAGTTGACAAGGCTTGGAATTTATTGGAGGTGAGGCTGAAGAGAGTCCCCCAGGACCAGGAGGAACGGCTTTGCTGCTTGTGGAGAGGAGGGACAATGACCTTGGTTCTGTCTGGCGCATGCTGAGATATCAGCACCTGCAGGACCTCCAGTCAGAGGTCAAAGAACAGTGAAGCTCCCCTCTGTGAGGACTAACTGAGTGGAGGACACCCACCCCAAAGGGCGGGTGGTGCCATTCCACAAACTGAGGGCCTGGAACAGAGGGAAGAGGAAGCCATTTCACAGGTGTTCTTTCTTTCTCTGCTTCCTGGTCACCACAACAAGCTGTTCTACTTCTACTCCCCATGTTCCTGTCACCATGACGCGTGGAAATCTCTGGATCCGTGAAGTAAAATGACTCCTTCTCCTCTTCAGTCATTCAGTCAGCTCCTCTTCTCACAGTGACAAAGTCTGACTTAATGCAGTCCTGGGATCCGGGACTAAGATACCTTAAATACGAGCCTAACAAAGGACTCTCAGTGTGTGCTGGAAGGATGCAGCGTTTAAAAAAAGAACAAAACCAACAACTTAGAAAGAAGAGAAGCACTCCACCCTCAGTCACCTGTCACCACATCCTGAAGAGGAGGTCAATCCACCTTTCCTTATGGCTTCCGAGATGAAGGTCAAGGAGGCCAAAGGGGACATCTCCTTCCTCTTCCCACACTGCACTCCCTCCTGCTATCCTTGGTGGTGACATCTGTGACATTTCTGCCCTTCATTTGTTCTCCACACTGTCCCTGCAGACTAGAAGGGAGACTGACTTCTGATCGAGGACCCTAGGACCCATGTCCTGTTCTTATTCATAATGTGGCTGAAGGGGCAACATGTCACCCACATGGAGTAAAACTCTGAGCGGGCTGGTGGACAGACACATTGCAGAAACTCACAGGGAGATTTGGGTGATCTAGTAGAGTGGCTTCATGGGGGACGAGAGTTACCTGAGTGGCTGACATATCAACATCCCCCTCAGGCCAACATTGCTGGCATTCCAAAGATGACCAGGGTACAGCTGTCCCTCTGCAGTTGTCCCCACAGGAGTGACACTGTAGGAATCAGCTGTCTCAAAGCCAGTATATATCCAGATCTTCAGAACCAAGGGGCCCTGGACCCTGCAGGCTGGCGCCTGGCTGCCCTGTGTTGTGTCCCGCGGTCTCATGTCCTGCCTCCTCCACTTTCTGGGTATTGCAAGTCAAGGGCTCTCTGGATAAGGTCAGGAGCTGGAGATGCCCCAGATATTGTCACCATGTGTCAGCTTTTATTTGTACCATATACTATCAAGCATTGCCTGTTACATTCTCCTCCCAGCACCTCTAACCCCCCCCATGGTGAAGTGAATTGCCATGGAGAAGTCTCTGCAGCTCCCAATATCCATAAAACCACAGCTTCCTCCCACCCAAAGGGGTACTCCCAGCCTTGCCTTTGATCCCAGGCTGCCGGGACTTGGGAGAGTCTCTGAGGCTCACCTTGGCTTACAAGGTAAAGGAAATTTCCATAACAAATGGGAAGTTGAAACCTCTGGGTTCTTTTCTGGATCTACTCCCTTGGGCCTTGGTTCTTCGTATGGAAGTCTGGCCTTACAGCTCCCCCACCTACCTTCCAAATCATCTCTTCTGACAAGCCAGGTATAACACAGGCCTATCACCCCAGTATTCAGGAAACTAAGGCAAGAGAATCAAGTTCAGGACTCAGGTTCAAGGTTAGTGTCACGCACTGAATGAAAATGGTTCCCAGGGGCTCACGGGAAATGGCACTCTTAGGAGGTGTAGCACTCTTGGAGGAAGTGTGTCACTGGGGTGGGCTTTGGGATTTCAGAAGCCTAAGCCAGGTCCAGTGTCACTCTCTCTTCCTGCTGCCTGCCAGTTCAGATGTAGAACTCTTGGCTCCTTCTCCAGCACCATGTCTACCTGTGTACTGCCATGCTTCCGGCCATGATGACAATGGACTAAGCCACTGAACTGTAAGCCACCTGAGTTAAAAGTTTTCCTTTAGAAGGTGTTGTGGTCATGGTGTCTCTTCACAGCAATAGAAACTCTAATTAAGCCAAAAAAAAGAAAAAAGAAAAAGAAAGAAAGAAAAGAAAAGAAAAAAGAAAGAAAACTGAAAAGCCAGGTGGTGGTGGTACACACCTTTAATCCCAGCACTCGGGAGGCAGGTGGGTCTCTGTGAGTTTAAGGCCAGCCTGGTCTACAACAGCTAGTTCCAGGGCTACAGACAGGGAAACCCTGTCTTGGAAAAAAAAAGAAGAAGAAGAAAAGAAAAGAAGGAAAGAAAGGAAGAAGGGAAGAAAGAAAAGGAAGGAAGGAAGTCTAACTCTCTTGGGCTACATAGTGAAACTCTGTTACAAAAACAACAAAAATAACCTTGCAAAAAGTAACCTGATGTAACCAGGTACTAACCAATCAGGCTTTAAGGTCTTTTTAATTATTAAGTGTGGACAGCTATCAGGAGTCAGGTCTCTCCTTCCCCCCCAGGGGAGTCCCAGGAATCAAACCCAATTCATTAGCCTTGGTGACAAGTGTCTTACCCACAACGCCATTTCATTGACCCCCTACTAGTTTTTCAGCTGGGCAGGATGGTTTGTGCATATAATCCCAGCATTCTGGACGCTGAGGCAGAAGGATCACTTCCAGTTAGGTCCAGCCTGAGCTATATAGTAAGTTCAAGGCTAGTTTAGGTAAGCTACATGGTGAGATCCTGTCTCATAAAATAAAAAGGGAAACTATCCTTCCTCTTTGAATGAGCTGTGAGCTCCTTGCCCCCGAGTGGTTCATGTTCCTGGTCTGCAGAGTCTCCACAAGGGCCCTCCAGGATGCTCCAAGGGCCCAGGATCTCTCTTCACAACCCCCCTCCCATGGGCTCCATCTCCTTCTCTGCCCACTGCAATTGTCTTTACTGAGTTTCCTGCAGCTCTGACACACTCACACCCTGGGCAATCTGCTGTTCTCAGTGCCAGATGAGCTCTGGTCCTGTTTAACCTTCATATGAGGCCCCAGATGAAACTCCCTCTGAGGCTGCCTTCATGCCTTCCTAGTGGCCTCCGGTTCACGGCCACCCCCTCACTGGAGCCTCACCAGACCTTGATGACGTGGGCCACACCACAGGATAGTCAACCCGTGGGGATAGCAAAGAGTGCCAGAAGCCACAGAGCTAATGGACAGCAGTCCTGGGCCCAGAGCCTGGCCTCTTGTGTCTGGGGCCATTGCTCCGCTCTGCAGCTCATACTTCCACCCTGTGGGTCTACACGGCTGTGAGCACCGCCGCCTGCAGCAGTCAGAGGGTGTGGAGGGGACCTGCGGATGCACCCAAGAGTGAGGAAGGCAGGGGAACCTGCTCTTCATCCAGCCAGCTCATGGGGTAGCCAGCTGCTGTATCTTAAATGACAAATGTCCCCAGTGGGCTCATGCATTCAAACAGTTAGTCTTTTGCTGGTGGTGATGTCTTGTGAGCTTGTGGGGCCTTGGGGAACTGGGGCCTAGCAGAGGAATTGGGTCACTGGGGTGGGCCTTGAGGTTAGGAGCCCAACTCAGCTACCCCACTCCGGGTCCACCCTCTCTCTTTCAGTCCACTGAGATGTGAGCAAGCAACCTGAAGCTCCTGCTTCCATATGCCCTGATAGAACACAACCTCAAACCAGGAGTCAAAACTAATTCTTCCTCCATCCTGTGGCTTCAAGCAACAGAAAGGGGGGCTGATGACACAGCTTCTGGGAACCTCCATGCTACCTACGCTCCTCTGTCCTCTCTGGTTTCAGCCCAGGGATCCGATGGCTGCAGGATGCTACCCATTCAGGTTGGATTGACAAGGTTTAGTATTCGCAGGGGAATCTGACAGCACCTTCTCGTACTCCACCTCCAAAGGCATCATAGCTATTGTAATAGCATAAGCCATAGCAAGGGTGTGAGCCAGGGGCTTCCTACAGCCGTTTGGCATACACACGGTGAGCCAGAGTCAGAGAGCAGAGACATCCCCAGTGGTGCCCGAAGGTGATAGGCAATGTCTCCAGGAAGGGACTCAGGCAGTCCATATCAGTGCTAGCAACTGCCCTCATCAGCAGCATACATTGCCACCTGTCACTCCCGGGGGCCTTGTCTCTGCTGTGGCTCATACCCCGAAACCTACACGCTTCTCAAAATGCTGTCATCTCTGCCACATAGAAATCCATGCAGTATAGGCTGCCAGAGGGCACAGGTTTTCTTTTCTTAGGAGAACCAAAAGAGGGCTGAGAGCAGTCATGACAAATTAATCTGCCTTGCCAAGTATTATTTAGAGAGAGAAAAGAGATGGGAGGAGGGAAGAATCACAAAGAACAGAAGGGGGAAAGGGTGGGAAAGGCAGAATCATTGTTTTGCTCACTTGTGTTTCTTGGCTTTTGGGAACACTCTTCATGTCTGTCATATAACTTAACGTGTGGTGGCTTTCAGCTGGAGCTTAATGGAATGAAACGGGGTGTCTGGGGAGAAAGCTGTGCAAGGTTGAGGGCCTGAGGTTGATCCCCAGAACCCACTTAGAAAAGGCGGTAGTGGCAGCATGCATCTGTAATCCCAGCACCAAGGAGGTGGACACAGGCAGATCCCCGGGGCTTTCTGACCAGGCAGCGAGATGTAATCAGTGGACTGAGATTTCCCCAAAACCATGAGCCAAAAGACATTCTTCTCTTGAGTGTTTCTGTGAGTATCTGCCTGCCACAGTGACAAGAGTAACTCATACATCTTGCTGCAAGGTCTAAATCCTTGTGCACTGTTGGTGGGACGTGAGCTAACGCAATCATTATAGAAAACAGCATGGGCCAGAGTATGGTGGCCCATGCCTGTAATTCCAGCATTTGGGAGGCAGAGGCAGGAGGGACCATCTTCAGCTATACTGGGGGATTCCAGGCCAGCCTGGGCTGCATGAGAGCCAATGGGAGATGTTTTATGTTGTATATTTTACCTCAGTTTAATTTAATTATTATTAGTATTATTGTGTGTATGACGTGTATGTGTGTGGGCACATGTGCCACAGCGTACAATGTGGGTGTCAGGGGACAACTGTGGAGTCAATTCTCTCTTTCCATCTTTACAGGGATTCGGGGATCAAGTTGAGTCCACCAGGCTTATGCAACAAGCACCTTTAACAGCTGAGCCATTTTATTTAAATCAGGGCCTTTACATTTTTTTCCTCTAATTCTTTACTTAACAACACCTAGAAAACCTCTTCATGTAATACGGTAACATACCCTACACACACACACACACACACACACACACACACACGTACACACACACAGGACCCTGCAAGAACACACACTACTCTCCCTAGACAAGCAAAAGTTTTTTACTTCCAGCCTGGCTGCTCTGTTTTGGTCTCCGTTCTGCCCTAAACCCTAACGGACACCTGCGCAGATATCCGCGAAAGGAGAGGCAGGCGCTGTTATCCACACCCCACACAGAGGCCTCAGATCCAAGTGGGCAGGAACCTGGGCCGTGCTCCAGAGAGCCTCTCATCGGGGCCTCCCAGGGAGGGCAGCCACCTGCCACCCCCCACTCCTCCTCTGTGGGTCTGTTTTGCTGATCTACGAAAGAGAAGCAACCAGTTGAACATGAATTTCTGGCTATTCCTGCCATGAATTTTTACAAACACAGTGACATCATCGGCTGTGGTGGCAAAGGCCTTTAGTCCTAGAACTTGGGAGTTCAAGGCCAGCCGGGGTACTGGTGAGATCCTGTTTCAAAACACACAGCAAAAATCCTCAGAAAATTCTGAGCTGGGAAATTATTTTATTTGTATTTAGACGTGTGTGTGTGTGTGTGTGGTGTATATGTGTGTGCTGTGTGTGTAGTGTGGGGAGGGTGTAAGGAGTGTTTGTATGTTTATATGTGTGCCAGGGCACACAGGTTGAGGACAACTTGCACAACTTGCAGGGGTTAATTCTCTTCTTCCTCTAGTCTAGTGGTTCTCAACCTTCCTAATGCTGAGACCCTTTAACACAGTCCCTAATGTTGTGGTGACCCCCAACTATAAAATGATTTTGTTGCTACTTCCTGTCACTATGCTACTGCTATGAATCATAATGTAAATATCTGATATGCAGGATATCCAATGTAGGACCCCCCCAAAGGGGTCATGACCCACAGATTGAGAACTGCTGCATCCATCCCTGGGCCAGCAGTCCAGTAGTTAGGCTCCACAGCAAGTGCATCTATGGCTAAGCTACGCCCCCAGCTCTGAGCTGAGATGTCTAGTTATCATCCCCATTTTACAGGTGAGAAAACCCAAATCACAGACACACCACATCCCTTTCCTGAGGTCATGTAGCCATACAGAGAAGAGCCTGGATTTGAACCCAGGCTTCCTGGCTCCTGCTGGTCAATATTCATATTGCTTCTCTTTTTAACAAAACCCCAAGGTACTAAAATCTACTTGTGGGGTAAGTTTTCCACAGTGCTGGGTGCTAGGAAAGGGGCCAAGCAACACAATTAAAATCCCTGAGACATGGAGCCCCAGGCATGTGGCTCCCCAAAACTGTGACAGTTTATTACAAGACACAACTGACTGGTGAGAACACATGAATACAGGGCAGAGCGCATCAGATAATGTCACACGTTTCCAAAGCCACCAAGGTGTTACTCCGGTAGCCTGATTCCAGTTCCACAGGGGCAGATCGCCCAGCAGGAGCAGCACCTAAGGACTATTGCTGGGGAAGCTCTTGGGAGGCTCGCTTGGGGAGAACCATCTAGAAACCAGTGATGCAGAAGAAGGGAGGAAGTCAGGGAAGCTGGAGCCTCAGACCTAGAGAAGATCAGAATCCTGTCCAGGGCTCAGGGACACACGGAAGGTGAGAACCAAGAGGAACCATGCCAAATGGTACCCTTAAGTACTCCAAAGACAGTGAGATGCTGGCTGCCCTGGGTGCTGGTGACCCAGGGAGACTCTAGACACAGAGCAAAGCTGGGACACAAAGGCTGAACTGCAGAGGTCTTTCCTGGGGCCAGACTATGCATCCACGCCCGCCCTATCTGTAAGAGTGCCTGGCCACCAGGCCTTAGGTAGGAGGGAGTTGCTGCAGAGTGTGAGTCCCCAAGGTCAGGTCGCTTTGGAGGGAAAGACCATCATGAAACAGAATTTTAGAACAACACATATCAGATATTAAGTTACAACCAGTGAAAATAAATGGTGGTTTCTTGACGGTCCCTGAGACGAAGAATTAGGGTTCTCTAGACTTTTATTCATGTCAAACTCGGCTGGGTCTTTCTTTTGGAATGTGTGGAGTTTATGTGTGTGTGTATGTTCATGTGTGTGAACATATGTGAGGAGCATGAGTCCTCACATGTGTGGAGCCCAGAGGCTGACATCGGATGTCTTCCCCAGTTGCTGTCCACCTTGCTATTCAAGACAGTCCCTTACTGAGCTCAGATCTTACCAGCTGGCTAGACTGAGACTAGCTGGCCAGCAAGCCCCAGGCGCCCTCCTGCCTCAGCCTCCCCAACATGAGGATCACAGACAGGTGTGTACACACAGCTCTTTTTCCGCGAACCCTGGGGAGCTGAACTCAGGCTGTCACACTTGTACAGCAAACACTTCGCTGAGCATCTTCCCAGCCCATCTTGACCAATGTTTCTACTGCAACAAAATGTGCAAAAGATAGAACACTTACTTAAGAGAAAATATACCATCTCGGCCATTGTGGAGAAAACTGTCTTCGACAGTAGGCAATACACATTGCTGCAGCACCGTCTCCGTAAAACAACCAGTCTCCCTCCAGCTGATGTCATTCACCCCCTTGACAATACCTGTCCCAACCCTGAAGTTTCTAGCTAAGAGCTTTTTTTAAGAACCCAAGATTTAATCAGGCAAGGTAGCTCACACCTGTAATCTCAGCTTTGAGAGGTAGGGGAAGACAGGGGCAAGTTTGAGGCCAGCCTGAGCTACATAGTGAAACTTTGTCTCAAAAGAAATATTAAATTAAATTAAATTTCAAATAAAGATGCTATAGATATAGTCTATAAAGTGTTTGCTATGCAAGAAGGAGGACCTGAGTTTGATCCCCAGAATCCAAACTTAAAAGCTGAGCATGGGGGGCTCACACTTGAAAGCTTTGTTCTTGGAAGGAACCAGCAGCTGGACCCCGGGACTCGCTGGCCAGCCAGCCTAGCCTACTCGGTAAGATCCAGCCTAGTGAGAGATCCTGTCTCAAAATAAGGTGGACAGCACCCGAGGGATGGCATTCTAGATTGGCCTCTGGTCCCCGACTTGCATGCACACGTGTGTGCACTCAGAAACAGGAACGGTCATATACATGTACACAGACAAAAATAAGAATGAACAAACTATTTAAAGATGGCCTCAGCCAGGGCCTCTGCCCCGAAGAATGCTTACTGCAGCATTTTCCTGTGCTCTTTCTTTCTTTTCTCGAGTGAAAAAGAAAAAGATGGCCAGTGCATTGTTCCCCAAACCAGTAAGAGTGTGGGTGTCTCACAGAAAGCAGGAGGTTTTGGTGTAGTCCCGTGGGTGACTGGGGTTCCCCCACCCCTGCCCTCTGCTTTTCCTCTCTCACCTCCCCCTCCACATCCCTCCCTTAGTGAACAGGAGGCCTCTTTACTTTGCAGTCTGAAGGAAGGGCCCCCATCTTTGTATCTCAAGTCTAGAAAGAGCTCCTGAGGAGCCCCCATGAGTCCACCATCAGGGGTTCAGAGTGAAGACTGCAGGACGCCCCCTCACGCAGCAGCAGCAGCCCTGCTTTGAGTCCACGGCCCAGTGCCAGCATGCACAATTCTCTTCAGGCCCCTCTGAAGCCCTTGTCCGCACCTGCCGGCTTCCCAGACAGAAGCAACACTGTACCGTGAAGCACAGAAAACAGAAAGCCGTTAACCCCCAGTGAATGTTATTTTTAATGAAAGTGGTACGTTTTGAGTCACCGTGTTGAAACCAGGTCAGGAATGAATCATCAGAGAATCGACCACAAAGTCCCCTGGAGGTGATCTGCAGATGACCGCCTTGTCACCGGCTCTGCACACGCCTCCCTCAGACTCTGTCACAATGAAGCCAGCATGGGGCCACCGGGTGCCATGTCAGCTCAAACGATGCTCTGTTGTCACCAGTGGGATTCCCCGGCCTGGTGACGCGGTGGTCCCACCCACACAAGGAAGCCGCCATCATCCTGGTATGCCTCTGATTGCATCATTCTACTTCCAGGTCTCAGATGCTGGAAAGAGATAGAAGGACCTGCTCCTCCCTGACCCGGACTCATCCTCCCCTCTTTGGAGAGGCAGCCCGGGGGCAGGGAAGTGGCTCAATCAGTAATGCGTTTGCTACACAAGCATGAAAACCTGAGTTTGATCCTCAGCACCTGCACAAAAAAATCCTGGTACAGTGGCATGTGCTTGTAACCCCAGCACCGGAGACGCAGAGATGGGCAGAAGCAGGGGCAGGCAGAGCCCTGGGGCTCACCAGCTTAGCCTAGTAGGCAAGCCCAAGCCTTTGAGAGACCCGGCCTCAATAAACAAGCAGAGGACCCCCTGAAGAGCAACACTCAAGGTTGACCTCTGGCCCCCAAACATACATGCACACATATGCAGGGACATGAACACATACAGGATACCCACGTGAACATGTACACACACACACACACACACACACACACTGCTGGAGTAGCAGCTCAGGATGG
>LOJH01018837.1:10420-21540 GCA_001685095.1 Ellobius talpinus | reverse complement strand
AAGGGAAGGGAAGGGAAGGGAAGGGAAGGGAAGGGAAGGAGGGGAAGAAATGTGGGAAGAGAGAGAAAGGCAAGGGGAAAGGGGAGAGAGGAGGGAAGGGAAAATTCCTCATTCTCCTGAAACTTTCATCCTTCATTGTATCAAGTTGTATTCTCCCTCCTCAAATGCGAGAGGAGGGAAACTGCCTTTCTTGTATAAATTAGAACACAGGTCCAGGCTCCTGGTTGTTCCCACTTTTCTTATTAGTCTGCTGAGCAGATGCTGGAAACTCTTCCCGGGTCCAGTTTTAGACCTCACTGATCTGGCTGTGAATTGTTTGAAGGGGACGCTGGCTCTATGGAAGCTGGTGTGGACCAGACAGAAAAGGCTGACCCCATTTACAGAAGCAAAGGTGACAGGCTTGTGACTGACTGCCCACCCCATAACCTGTCACCTTGTGTTTATACCTCATTTACATCCACATCGACAATGACAAAAATAAACTGCAATAAATCCTATAGCATCCTTTTCTCCTAAATAAAGACAGAGGATTTCACCTTCTCCATCCATTGATTTTCACGGTATTTTCCAAGATTAAGAAGTGGAAAAGGTCAGGATTCACTTGATAGATATGAATCCGATACATAGAGAGATTAGAATACCTGCCAAAGATCAGTGGAGAAATGTATAAAGTCATTCTTATATGGTGTAGCTGCTGAACTTTCAGTCCTACTCTGGGAGACAAAGGTTTCTTTTTGTATTTATCAGCTATACTTTTCTTTGGCCTCATACTGAAATTTTAAGGCACTGTCTTAACTTGAGCTGCTGTGACACCAAGATGCTCCAATAGAATGCACATTATTAGTATGGGGACTGAGTGTGACAGAAAGCACACCCCTTGAGTTTACCAGGATTACATAAGAAAACGATGACAATTAAAAAAAATAGACCTAAGATGACAAGTGACAGAATAGGGTATGAAGGGACACGTGAGTTGAGACACAGAGGCCCATCGCTTCTGTACAACAAACAGTAGAAGGGAAGCAAATACAGTCGTGCAAATTCTTGTTCTTCAAAGACCTACTAGCCAACCTTCTTGGGTATAGACAGGAAAGTGAAAAGGGAGAAATCGGCCAGTGCCAATCAAGGCTAGGAAATCCTTAAAACTAAACTAAAGCAAAGAACTTAAGGCCAATCCATCTCAGTCTTCTAACAAATGTGAGTGATCAGTCTTGAAAATAGACCATTTTCCCATCACCAATAAAAGGACGGAAAATCTGGTATGATTATTGCTAGGAATTTCAAATATCCGGCCCTTGGCAATACAAGCAAAAGAAAAGCCAAATTGAGTATCAAAAACAACCCCCCAAAGAGACACAAAAGTATTTCTTGTATCTTGCAATTCTAAAATTAACTTTACAGCGGAAGGTAGCAACATACTGTACTTCACTATGAAATGGATTCTCTGCAAGAAGAACCAAAAGCCAGCACGGCGCAGGCCTCCAGGCTAGGGGTAGTCTGCACAGCTGAGAAACGGCATACAGAGAGCTGTGGGCAGTGAGGAGAGCACAGCAGAAGGGAGGCATGATCTGCTTCAAGTCAACAAGGAAAAACAAGGTTAGATTTCACTTTTTGGAAGCGCAGACCAAACACACTGAAGGCAGACTCCCACACCGAGGAATGGGCTGTTATTTTCTCAAGTCTCGTAAGGTTACAGGTAATCTTGGGTCATGCCTTTGGTGGCTTGTATGTCTGGGCAGATGGCATTGGCTGCCTAGTCATTGTTTCTCCCTTTTTCAGAGACTTGAACTCTGTGGGCTGCCCGCCAGGATGGACTCTGGTTGATTTAGAATACTATTCCCAGAATAAGGCGCAAAGTGGAGCCTTCTAAAAATATGTCCTTCAGCTGAGAAAGTAGCTGGGCTAGTAGAGCATTTACCTACTCTACACGGACCCCAGAGCTTCATTCCAGACACTGTATAAGCTGGGTATGGAGGTGTCCATTTGTGTTTTAATCTCAGCACTTGAGGGGAAAAGAAAAAAAAGGTCAGAAGTTCCAGGTCATCCTTGGCTACATAGCAACTTTAAGGTCTGGGTTTACATTAAACCCTGTTTCAAAAAATAAAATAAAGTAGACATCAAATAAAAATATGCCCCTCTTTAAGAGATGGAACACAAGAAAAATTTATCAGCACACGGAAAGAGATAAAACATCCCTAGTCAACAGGGAAGTGCAAATCAAAACCACAATAATATATGGCTTCAAATCCACGAGAATAAATAAAGAAATATGAATAGTAACAAATTGTGCTGGCTAGAGTGTTTATGTCAGCTTGACACAAGACAGAGTCATCTGAGAGGAGGAAACTTCAATTGATAAAATGCCTCCATAGATCAGGCTTCAGGCAAGTCCAAGTCCGTAGGGCATTTACTTAACTAGTGATGTGGGACGGTACAGCCCTTTGTAGGGAGTCCGTCCCTGGGCTGGCAGTCCAGAGTTCTATAAAAAAAAAAAGCAGGCTGAGCAAGCCATAAGTAGCAAGTCAGTAAGCAGCACCCCTCCACAGCCTCTGCATGAGTTCCTGCCTCCAGGTTTCTTCTCTGTTTAAGTACCTGCCCCAACTGTCTTTGATGGGAACTGTGATATGGACGTATAAGCAAAATAAACCCTTTCCTCTCCAAGTTGCTTTTGGTCATAGTGTTTCATCACAACAATAGAAACCCTGACTAAGACACACATGTTAGCAAAGATGTGGAGAAACTGCGATCCTTTCCATATTGCTGGTGGGAATAGCACCTGCTGTGGAAGAGACGTATTTTCCAAGAGTCCATATGACCCAGGAACTCCACAAGAAGTAAAGCAGGCAAAAAGCTTAGATACAAGAAGAGTTCACAGCAACAGTATTTAGATCAGTTGAAGGGTAGGGAAAAATTCTCAAGTACTACACAATGAACAGACTTACAGGGCTGAGGATGAAACTCAGCAGTAGACCCCTGGCTTCAGTATTCACAAGGCCTTTGGTTCGATCCCCAGCACCACACACAGAGAAAAATATGGTACACTCCCATTCAACTGAATCCTCTCAACCACGAAAAGGAGCAAGACATATACCAAAGAGGAGGGAAAACACATGCTCAATGAAAACTGGGACATACATATTTACAGTGATGTTGTTTATAGTAGCCCCAAAGTAGGACCTCAAATGTCTAGCACCTGATGAGTACATATACAGAATATGGTATATCTGTGTTATTCATCCATAAATAGGAATCAAAGTACCAACAGATGTTACTGTTTTCTAATACAGAAAGCATCCTGTTAGGTAAAAGGAGATAGACAAAACTAACCCATATCTTAGAAGTGGAGAATATGTTAGTGGCCATGCAATAGTTGGGACATAGGTGGGGTAGATAAGAAATGACCACTAATGGATAAGGGATTTCTTCAGGGGGTGATGAAACTGGCCTAGAATTGCACAGTGGCAATCACAGCACAACGTTGAATATACTAAAATATAGTGCAGCCTTCAGAGTATGAGTTTTATGTCATGTGACTAAATGTCAAACAATTAATAATAAATAAGAAGTTGGTGCTGGACATTAGAGTGCACTCAGGGGAGGGGAAAAGACCATAAGTTCAAAGATAGCCTAAATAATAGAGCAAGACACTGTCTCAAGAAAATAAAGGCTACCAGGTGTGTTGGCACACGCCTTTAACCCCAGCATTCAGGAGGCAAAGGCAGGCCAATTTCAGAGAGTTTAAGACCAGCCCAGTCTACATAGTGAGTTCCAAGACATCCAGGGCGATGTAGAGAGACCCCGTCTCAAAAACAAAACAAAGAAACACACAAACACCAAGAGCTAAGACCTGAGTGGCGGGTGGGCATTTACAAAGTCCTATGTTCAATTCCCAGGACCACAGAAATAAATAATCCATAGGAAACAGGGAACTTTAAGAAATGAGCAAAATATAGGCCATGCCATGGATGAATCTCAAAAACATTCCACCGAGTGAGAGAAGCTGATTGCAAAGCCACAGCACACGGCCCCATTTCTCTAGAAGGCCTCCAACTGCATAGACAGAAAGTAGATTAGTGCTTGCTTAGGGCTAGAGGGAGGAAGTGGAACTAGGAACTGACTGTGTGTGGGCACAGGGTTTTTTCTCAGAACAACGAAGTGTCTTGACATGGGTTATGTCTGCAGAACTAACGCTACACAGGAAGCGGCAGAATCCTAGGCTGCAGATGTGTGAACCATAGAGAAAAGGCAGAAACACAGGACACAATTTAATCTGGATGTACAAGTGTTCTACAAGAAGTATGTGAATGCACTGCCTGAAACTGGAAAACAGGCGGCTCATCTCTCGATTGCTGTGGATAAAGAACATACTTTATAAGAAAAAGTAAAAGTAAAAACAGAAAGAAATGTTGTACATGAACATAGCTGTGAAACTTTAAAAGATGAAGGAAACATAGTGCGGGTTAATATTGCTTTTTCTGTTGCAGACTCTCTTGTAGTCCAGGTTAGCCTAGTAGTCTAGGCTAGCTTTGAACTCATAATGTAGCCGAGGATGACTTTGAATTCCTGATCTTCAGTATTCACAGCACTTGAGTCAAGGCTGCATTACTCTACCAAATGTGAATTATTAACAATAGTGCGTTCTGAGTTGAGCCTACTGGATGACCTGTACTTGGTGGAGGGGCTTCCTCCCCTGGTTGTCTATAACATCCCATGATACTTTAAAATTTCTAATTTTGAAGTGCACATATCATCAAACAAAATGCTAGTCAGTGAGTACACGACGAACTTCTGTCACATCCTTGGTCCCTGGCTCCCCCTTTCCAGGGCTGCCAGATGACATTGCTCACATTGTCTGCTGCTCAGTAGCCCTGCTGATGTGAAGGCTGTCCTGTATCTGGAGCTCCAAAGGATAAACCAGAACTCACAACTCTGAAAAAAGATTCCAGCTAGGTCTGGTGGTGTTTGTTTATAATCTCAGCATTTGAGTTATAGAGGCAGAGGTATCAGGGGTTCAAGACCAGCCTCAGCTATATAATGAAGTCACACTGGGTTGCGTGAAACCCTGTCTTAAAACGCAAACAACAACAAAGACCACACAGACACACAAAAACATTATATACCCAAGTAGTTAGATAGTGTCTCTTTCTTCCCAAAGGTATGCGGTTCCTAGTTTATTGCCTATCCCTCTCCATACAGCCAATGCTACATAGACACACTCCTCTTGGCACAGGTGTGGAGAGTTACTTTACAAGAGTAACTAAAGGATGGTGCAATGGGGAAAAAGGACAACTCCATATATTCAAAACTCACATGTTTGTAAGAAGCCATTGGAGGCAATCTGGTAAAACTGGATTTAAAGGAAGAAAAGAATTGGAAGAAATAAGTCCCAAGGGAAAACTGTTAAAATTGTTTCCACTCCACAGGGTGTCAAGTCACATAAATTGTCTGAACAGACAATGAAATTGATGTTCTCCATTGCCAAATGGGTGAACAGTGCATACTGAGTTTGTCCTTCCTCCCAAAAGACAGATCAAAGGTGGTCCAACTTTCGCTTTGGAAGCTCTAGGACTTCAACCTTCTGAGAGGCCTGTGAATGAGCACCCCTGAGAATGAGCATCCCTGCGAATGAGCATCCCTGTGAATGAGCACCCCTGCGAATGAGTATCCCTGTGAATGAGCACCCCTGTGAATGAACATCCCTGCAAATGAGCACCCCTGCGAATGAGCATCCCTGCGAATGAGCATCCCTGTGAATGAGCATCCCTGTGAATGAGCATCCCTGTGAATGAGCATCCCCATACTTGTAAAGCCTCACACTTTTATTTCCTTCACCCTACATTCCTTCAAAGCAAGAATTCCTCCAACAGGTAACCCCAGAGCACTCAACTGGTTCCAACCCTAACATCTCTATATCCATTCAATCTGTGCTAAAGTTCCCACTTCTTTGAGGGTGATGATGGCTTAAGTCTGAAAATCCAGGAAGTAACATTGGATTTCAGAAAGGCTCCGCCCCTTAGCAATGTCTGAAGCTGCTCCAATGTTCCTTGACTTAGTCACTTCCTATCACTGTGACAAGACACCATGAACAAGTCTCATACAAGAGAGCATTTAATTGGGCTAATGACTTCAGAAGCTTCGAGTCCATGTTTGCAGAGCAAAGGCAGGACAGCAGGAACAGCTGAGAGCTCACATCATGATCCATAAGCAAGCGGCAGAGAGAACTAACTGGGCATGGTGTGGGTTTTTGGAAATCCAAAATGACATACCTCCTCCAAAAAGGTCACATTCAAACATATGAGCCTGTGGGGGGGCATTCTCATTCAAACCACCATGCTTCTGTTCTATGCTCTGTCTCACTAGAGAGGGTGACACTGTTGGCCTCTGGGGTTCTGATGCTTTGACTTCATACCTGGACCACCTCCTCCACCCCAAACTTTCATCCAGACAACTCTCACCTGTTCTCAAGCCTCAGATTCCATGCTGATCCATTTCAGCAGCTTGATCTTCCCTGTTCCAACACTTATCAGGTTTGACATTGCTTGATTCTGGTATGAACTCCATGAGCACAGGGACCCTGTGTAGTCGTCACTACTATGGTGCCTGGCACAGTACCCAGCTCCTTGGAGGTCTGCAATAAGCCTGTGAACTGTGATGCAAATGTAGAAACTCTCTGTGGCCCCACAAAAAGAGACTGTCTTCATTTCGAAAAGTTGTCTGCAATTTAAGAGAGCACCTAGAATTGATTGAAAACGAAAACAGAATAGACTGGAGTGGTGGCTCAGTCAGTGAAGTGCTTGCTCTCCAAGCACAAGGACCTGCGTTCCATCCTTGGTAATCACGTTAAAAAATCAAGAAGCAACTGGGGGTTGGAGAGATGGCTCAATATTTAGGCGCACTGGCTGCTATTCCAGAGGACCCAGGCTCCATTCCCAGTCCACACATGGTGGCTCACAACTGCCTATAACTCTAGTTCAAGGGAATATAACAAGACCTTCTTCTGGCCTCTGTAGGCACAAGGCGTGTGCTTAGTGCACTGATATACCTGCAAGCAAAATACCCACGCACACTTTTCTAAAAGCAGTGTGGGGACATTCTAAGCAGATTCCCCCAGGCTCACCTGCAGCCAGTAAGGGACCCTGTCTCAGAAGGAAGGTGGACAGTACCTGAGGCAGGACATCTGTGTTTGCCCTCTGACCTCCACATACATGAACACCTCTCCACATATACCCACATGAAGCTGTACAAATATATACAATACACAAAAAGCCTCCAGCATCCTCATAATGCTTGTGACAAAGTTTGAAGTCTGGAAGCATTTTCCAAGGATGAGAAAACTTGAAGCTGGTATCTGACTAGACCCAACCACCTGCTGAAAACAAGAAAATTAACTGGGACAAATTGGTGGAGACCCAAAGATCAGACACAGTTCAGTGTGAGATTGTCTAGTAAGATGGAGATACTAGGAGTAAAGAAAGATGGTGAACCAAATTGTAGGTCTAAACCATGGTAACCTTAATTTGACCCGATTCAGAATGGTTTTGACAGGAGCAACAAGGATTATCTGAGGTATATTTATCCCTTTTAAGTGGCTTAGTTCTCCAAAGTGCCTTTCTGGAGTGCACTGGTACATGCAGATGCTACTTCTGTTTTAGGAGAGGTTATGCCAGGGGCAGGATAGGATGATGCAGCTCATGTCTCTGAAATAGAACTTCTAAGCCCAGATCCTCATTATCTCTCTGAGGATAGCAACAGTTACTGACAGCACTCACTTTCATTTTGAATGCCATTTTCCAAGCACACTATTCTGTAGTTTTAGAGAGGAAAAATAATTAAAATAAAGAGTTTAAGACACAGAGTATAGCTGTATAGAAACACTGTTGTACAGGAAAAGGCACAGCCACGCAGACATCAGATTCCAGTTAGCTGAGGAAGTATTTTCACAATCCCACGGTCATTAAAGTATGGTCATGTGGTGAAGAGTGCACACAGAGTAATCTCAGCTTTTCTGCTATTCCACCAAGTAAATTACATACAAAGGTGACGGGCCAGGTAGATAGCTAAAGGCAATTTCATCAACATTTGAAATTTGTCTTGTTGTTCATTCTAAAGATTCCAATGAAGTTTTGAATATTTCTTTGTAATAGATCCTTGATTTTCTTTCTATGAATGCATAATTAGTATTCGTGCTCTAGGAAGATGTGTGCTGATTTCTGGTTTACAGAATCTCTGTGGCACCTCTCAGGACTCTTCTGAGGAAAGTAGGATGTGGTGGGGAACGTCATCACAGCAGGAGAGCCAATCAGCATAGCTTGTGCAGGTTCCAGAAAGCTTTGAATTTAGTTAAATAAAAACATGCCTTTCACAATAAATGATTCAATATGGCTGCCTGTGCATAGCCATGCTTTCTGGGATTTTGTAAGATCTTCTATTTTATCATACCACAAACATACTACAGTGAATTTCCTATTCTTTATCTCTGTCCCCTGATGTGGCCATTGGTGATTACCCAACATCTATCCTTCTACCCCAACCAGGAGCCTGGGACAGTTATAGCAATCCTGTCCTCCTTGCCATAGGATGGTTTAAGAAAAGAGTGTGATTCCTATTTGGGCCCTTAAAATCCAAGGGGTAAAAATCAACTAAGAGGGCTTCTGGAAAGTTTTCTTGAACAGGGTGGAGACATCTTACTGCCAATTTGAGGATGGAGCTGATACAGAGGGGTGGCTTAAACATGACAATCACCAAGAAAGGAGCATGAAGGCTTTAAGAACAGCACATGAGTTGCTCTAGGTAAGGATGCTCTGAGATAATATCTCCTTATGAACAGTGAAATGGGGGAGGGGCTGGAAATGACTCAGCGGTTAAGAGTACTTGCTGCTCGTCCAGAGGACCTGTGTTCCATTCCCAGCAACCACAGAGTGGTTGAACAACTACCTCTAATTTCAGCCCCAGGGGATCCAAGCCATCTTCTGGTCTCTTTGGGTAACAGGCGTGCAAGTTTTACACATACATACATACATACATGCAGACAAAACACTCAAACACAAAATAAAAATATTTCGTGAAGGCGGGCAGAGCCTTCTGATATTTCTGATATTGTCTTTTGGCCTCCACATGCATGCAGGTACATATGCACATGGGCCTATGCCACATGTCCCTGCATACAGATAAGCACCTACACACCCACACACATGGGGTGGGAGAGAAGGGTCCCAGAATGATTGTATAGTGTGAAGAAAACACAGCACTGAGGTCCTGGATTGCAATGACCATGCAAACACAAAATGCAGGGTGGAGAGGAACACCCAAAGAGCACACCGGCTGATTGTGTAGAGCATCCTAGTGATGCAGTACACACTCACACCAAGAAAACACAAAGGCTATTCAAGATCCTCACCACTTGGTTCATTTGTACAAACACCTTAGTATCTGGAGGTGCTTGGGAATTCAATATAGACTCATTGGCCTCAAATGGACACTCCCAAATGGAAATTTATTCCCTTGTTTTGATTACTCCTTATAAAATAACATACGTAGGCTGGTATGGTGAGTCCCATCTGTAATCCCAGCACTCCAGAGGCTGAAGCAGGAAGAACCTTGACTATGTAGTGAGAACTTGTTTTGAAGAAAGAAAAAAGAAAAAAAAAGCAGGAAAGAAAGTAGGTTAGTTTGTTATAAGGTATTGGCATAGGAGTTCTGTGTTCATTAAACCACCATGCTGTCTTCAACAGCTCAGAAGTATTATCATCTTCATTTAAAAACTGATTTAAGTGGGCAGTTACTTCATTAGCCAAGGAAGTCAATGGACAGTAAACACAAGGGAGTCCTTATAGCACAGACTCTAACAGAGAGCCTTGCTTGCAAAGCGGAAGGGTTCAAGAGACAGAAACCTCAAAAAGCAAGAGGAAACCCTTCTCCATCAGGTAAGTGAAGATGCAGGCTCCTTTCTTGCCACTGCTGGACTGTCAATTAGTCCCTGGACTCTGGCAGAGAAAAGAAGCAGGCAGGGCAGGGTTGCTAGTGCAGAAACCTTCAATAATGTGTGCCCAAGAAAGTCTCCCTTTTTTACTAAAAAAAACAGACACAAGGACCTATGGGTTCAAATGCACTGCCTGAGAAAGAGAGTGGCCCATTCTCTCTTCCTGGTGTGTGACTGGGTGCCTCTCCATGAAAATTTCACTTTAACCAGAGTCAGAGGCAAGTCTTTCACTCAGAATATTTTTCTTTCATGTATTTTTTAAAATTTTCTAACCTTCATTAAATAAAAGTTCAAGTAAGTAATAACTTTACACACCAAGAATTAACCAGACTCAAAGTATATACAACTCAGTAGAATTACAGCTCGAATTAGCATTTGGAATGGAAGTTGTGAAGTTCCACATCCAATGTTACACTTTTAGCATTGAGAATAGTTCATTCACTTCTCCGCCACCAAAACCAAAGAATCCACAGCAGAATTAGGACTGGAAAACAATCAGCTTTCTGATCTCTTTCATAATTCATGTCCTTCCTCTCGGTCTAAGCTTGAGAACAATTTTGTTAGTGTTTAAGAGAGAAACACGGTACCGGTTAAGTGAAAGTCCCCAAGCCACCAGGAGGAGAGAGGAAAGTCTTGCCTTTGAAGTTAGCAAAGAATAGAAGCAGGCAGGATGTTAAGAAAGAAAAGTGTGCCTCCAAGAGCAGAAATCTCCTAGCTATCTGAGGAAAGAGCCCGAAAGCCTCCTGTGAGCTTTCTTGAAGAGTCTAAATAAGAAAGCCAGGGCAATGTATTGACAGGTGAGTGCCACCGTGCCTGGCTTTTTACAGTGCCAGTATTTGAGCTCATATTTGGAGCACAGGCACTTTACTGCCTTAGCCACCTTTCCAGCATCCAAATAATGGTTTTTCTTTAATGCTTCTGTCCAGTAATAGAATTCAGAAAGATGAAAACAAGAAAGTAGAGGTTTTTCTAATCTAGAAGTTTCTCTGTATAGTTTTATTTTCTTTAATATTAAGGACAGAAAGCTAGGAATCCTGCTATTGGAGGCCTCACTATTAGAAATAGAAGAATCGCTGGGCAGTGGTAGGGCATGCCTTTAATCCCAGCACTTGGGAGGCAGAGGCAGGAGGATCTCTGTGAG
>LOJH01018836.1:12310-28282 GCA_001685095.1 Ellobius talpinus | reverse complement strand
CACATATATCATACAAGACCGTCTTACTTGGCACCCTTGCTCTCTCAGTGGCCTTGAAGAGTGCAGCATCCATGTTGAGTGGATCAATGGGTGGCTCCTGGGGCAAAGGTCATAGTTCTCCCACCACAAGGAAATGACTTCCCCGAGTCTGAGTGACTGCACAGGTGGACCTTCCTGGGTAGGACATTTGGATGAGAACATGTCCCAGCCAAGACCTCACTGCAGCCTAGCAAAGGCTCAGCTAAACTGTGTCTGGGGTTCTGGTCAACAGTTTCAAGGTCATTCATTGGTGATGGTGTTTTAGACTGTTGTGGTGTGTCCAGAGTGCAGAACTGGGGCACCTCAGGCATGCCCCCATAGCCACGAGGACACCTTCCTGACAACAATCATTATGGTGAGGAACAGACTCCAAATTCTGATCTCAACCTCCAGCTGCTGTGTGGCTTTCCTGGTCCTCGATGCTTTTCCAATCATGGGTCCTGTGCTAGTTTCTCTTCTCATTGCTGTGATAAAACACTTGGACAAAAAGCAACTCAAGGAAGGAAAGGAGTTCCAGGGTACAGTCTATCATGCTGGGCAAGGCATGGATGCAGGGACATGAGGTGGCTGGTCACATAGTGTCCACAGTCAGGAAGCAGAGAGAGAGGAATGCTGGTACTCAGCTCACTTTCTTCATTTTATTTCACTCTGGGACCTCGGCCTACGGGATGGTGCTGCCCACGTTCCATAAACATCTTCCCCACTTGATATGGGATTCCCTCTGTATGCTGTGAAACCATTGGTTAATAAAGAACCTGGCTTGGGCCTGCTCAGAGAATAGAGGTAGGCAGGGAAAACTAAACTGAATGCTGGGAGAAAGAAAGGCGGCGCCAAAGAGAAGCCACAGAGCCTCTACTGAGACAGACACGCTGAAACTTTGCTGGTAGGCCACAATTTCGTGGTGATGCACAGATTAATGGAGATGGGTTAAATTAAGATGTAAGAGTTAGCCAATAAAGAAGCTAGAGCTAATGGGCCAAGAAGTGATTTAAATAATATAGTTTCTGTGCGATTATTTCGGTCTGGGCAGCCAAGATGAACAAGCTGCTCTCCTTATAGCACCTCCTCATAGATATGCACACAGCCTCACAAACTGGTCTCTGAGGTGATTCCAGATCCCACCACGTGGAGAGCAAAGACTAAGCCATCACAGGCCCCATCCGCTATGCAGACAAGCAGAACACAGCTAAAAAAAAAAGATTCGTAATCCAAGCTGGTTCATTATCGAATCCTTGTGACAGTTTTCATTTTCCTCTGATTGAAAAAGCAAAGTTAAAGTGAAAACATTTTTATAGGCCCTGAAAAACGTCTGTATGGGCCTAGGGTGCCTGGTAGGGGTGGTCTGTCTCTCACTGCCCCCTGCACTACTCATAGATTTGGAGGTGTTGCATTTTGAGCTTGAGTGAAGGAAGGGGAAGTGGGCACATGCAGGAGGTGGGGCAATGGGAAGGGAAGGAAGACAGGGAGAGCATCCCATATCAGCAAAACTCTTGAAGGTTCATGAAGAGTCCCTTAGGGGTTAAGGTCATAAGCATAAAGGGGGCTCAGTCCCTGCCCTCAGAGACATCTTAATTTAATAGGAGAGAGAGGAGAACACCCAGATAATTATAAATTAACATGGAAGACGATAAGGGCTGAAATGAACAAAAAGGAATGAATTAGTCAGGGAGAAAGCAGATTCCATGTCCAGATCTTTCTGTGGTCCTTTGCTCATTCATTTGACATTTATTGAATCAGGTCATGCCCAAGAGATAGTAATATTACGAGAGTGGTGCCCGCCTCAGAGAGAAACTCACAAGCTGTGCAGACAAATGACTTTTAGCAGATGGGAGGGATATGGCCGATGGCTGCTCCAGTAGGCTGCCCAGCGTGTGCTGTCCTAAAGAAGGTGTCTCCTTGACATAGCTCAGCCAGAGAGTTCCTTGTTAGAGGGATGTGATGGTTAATATTGACTCACAACTCATCCGGATCTTTAATCGCCTAGGAAACGAAGCCCTGGGCATATCTGAGAGGGAGTTTCAAAGTTAGATTAACTGAAGTGGGAGGACCCACCCTGAATGTGGGTGGCACCATCCCACCGGCTGGGGTCCTGACCTGAGGGCAGAGCAGGAGAGCGTCCCCACATCGGCCACCTGCTCCTGGGCATCATGGCTGGGGAGGACCATTCCTGCTAGGCTCAATCTCTTCCTTGGCTTCGCTGAAGTAGTGAAATCTGGTGCCATCTGCGAGGCTTCTCAATATTATTTAAAGAACCACACTCTTCTCCCACCACTGTCAGAGCCACTTTCAAAGCCTGTCATTCTCCCAGCTGGCTTCCTGGCAGGCAGGATGTAGGTTTTACAGAGTGCCGCGTAAACATTAGGCAGTGAGCCCTACAATCCTGCCTAGCAGGCTTCAGGCAGAGGACTCCAAGGTACACTGCCCAGTCCTGTCACTGTAGGCTCTTTGTACGTGTGGTGTTTGTTTATGCCTGTATTATGTGATGTGTGCTACACATGTGAGCAGGTGTATGGGAAAGCCAACACCATGTGTGCGGGTGTGTGGGGAAAGCAGAGGCTGGTGTTGAGTGTCATTTTCAATTGCTCTTCACCTCCATGTTTCCTGAGGCAAGGTCGCTCACTGAACCTGGTGCTTGCTGATGGCCAGTGAACTCAGCTCCAAGGCCCCTCACGTCTCTCTCCCTTCAGCATGGGGGCTGTAGACAGGCGCCACCATTCTTGAGGGTTCACATGGTTTCTGGGATCTGAACTTGGGCCTTCATGCTTGTGTGCAAATACCTTCCAACTGAGCCATCTCCCCAGCATCTGAAGTCAGTTCCTAGCGTGTGATCCTGACTTGGTGGAGCCACCTCCTACGGCTGTCAAGGGAGTTTCAGCAAATGCTTCTAGAATAACGTTTCAGTGAGATTCTTCCAGTGTCCTAAAGCTGGGTGCCTCTGTAGGACTCTGCAGACAAATGGTGGGAATGTGAGAAGGTGGTGAGAACTAATTATACTGGGATAATGCCATGCATGAGGACCATTTGTGGGGGCTTTGTCAGCCTATGTATAACCATTTGCATCCTCACCAGATTTTACCAGGTGCAGTCTCCTACTGTTGATATTTACTGCACGGCACCCTGGATCTGCAGGTGGAATACACGAGTTCAAGTTCTTAATCCACCTCCCACCAGTAGTATGGCCTTTGACAAAGCAGTGGCCCTCTCAAACTACAATAAATGTGTCTCCTGAGGAAAACCTTTAAGCCTAATGGGAGAACAGTGGCTGTAGGCCAGTAGGAAAGAGCTTTCCTAGAATGTACAAGGTTCTAGGTTTAATTCCCAATAGTGCAAAAAAAGGAAAGAAAAGAAAAAAAGAAAAAGAAATAAAGAAAGATGATAGGTGTCCAATGGGTATAAGAGGGGATCTCCAGGACAGGAGGACGGAGTCTGCTGGTTGCTAGCAAGTAGAGATGTGCTAACTGTGAGTCAGCCTGTGAATTCCTATAAAACAATGACTGTGCTGTGGACTGGGAGGGGAACGCCATGCCCACCTGGAAGGGGCAGGGAAAGGAGTCAGCAGTAGGTTAGGAGGTATTGAGGAAGACTTCCTGGTGAGTCAGTGGCTTAGAAGCTGGGTTCTGAGGAGTGAGTCAGAGGTTCCTGATGTATGGACACCAAACTGATTCAGACTGAAGCAACATGGCTTCTAGTGTGGCACAAATGTCTATTTAGGTACAAGAAAAGACCATCACCATTTTTCCCGGTGTCCATAGAGTGACCATCCTTCTGTGATTTCACTTTGGCTCCCAGATCACAGATGGACTTGCTCATCCTCTGCAAGATGCCAGACTGTACAAAAGAACATTTTTAGTTTTCCACTGAGATCTTCAACCTTGTACTTACTTGATAGTGTGATGGTTGATTTTAGTTTTTAGTTAATTAATTTCTATTAATTTTTTTGAGAATTCCATACAGTGTTTTGGATCATATTCACCCCCTCCCTCAACAGCTCCCAGATCCACCCCTTTCCAGACTCACCTAGCCTGATGTCCTTTTCATTATTAACCATCAAGTTAATTTGTGCTGCTCTTATATTCTGAGATATATGGCCTTCCACTGAAGTGTGGTGGCTGTCCCCTAGGGAGGGTAGGACTGTACTCAAAGGCTTTCTAGGGTCCTGTCTTTGGGATGGTTGTAAAAATCTTGTTTTTTTTTTCTTTTTCCAGCAAATTGGAAGCAAGTTCATTCTGAACTGGCGTAAAGAACTAGAATGGCTAGTCTTTAAAATAAGATTTGTTTGATAATCTATCAGACATATATTGAGCATGTACTAAGTGATAGTCCAATACTGGGAATCTGTAATGGGCAATAAAGGCCATAAAATTCCCCTCTGCTCAGGAAGCTTACAGCCTAGAGCAAAAGCTAAGCAGTCGCCAAACACCTGCCAAATCTATGTACCTAAAAATGTGACCAGCCCTGGGAGCGGGAGGGCAGGGAGCCAGGACAGCATCTAACAGGACCATTTAATAGCATTTGGGAGTGAGGGTCAAGTCCAGGGAAGGCAACTCCCAGGAAGTGACATCAGTGCTGACAGGGACAGTGACCCCTGTTAAGAGGTAATCCAAAACAAACAGCGGAAGGTCAGGCCAGGTCTGCTTCCATGAACAGTTGGGATGTGGCTGGAAGCAGAGAATTGCAGAAAGCTAAAAAAATATGTTTTTTTTTATGTGAACCGAATGCACACATCCTTTACCTTGTTATTATCTTAGTTGCTCAGGTTCCACTCCTAGCTTCAGATTCCCGACATCTGATTAATGGTCTTCGGGTGTTGCTTCAGCCATTTCATGGTTGTTGCTGGCTGCTTTCTTCTAGGCATACAGTAGGAATCAGGAATAAAATATCAGAAAGGTATGAACAAATGTGAAGTTTGTCCAGAAAAAGAGTGACTGCGTTTCGGGTGCCCAAGAAAGCAAGTAAGGAACTGTTAAGAGATCAACCCCATTAAAACAAAGCCACTTGTTTTGAGCCAAAGCCACTTGTTTTGAGCCGAAACCACAGAAAAAGTATCTTGAGGGCAAGCCATCAAATGCTCCAGGGCATAAAGGCACAAACTTATTTGAAAGACTTTCCTTTGAAAACACAGTACCAGAATAGAGAGAACCTCCAGGGTAGCCTGGTTGCTCAGGGAAGTGATTTCCAGATTCAGCTACCCAAGCATTCAGAAGCAACTGAGGCCACCATCCAGCAGTGAATGCTAAACTATTTCTTGAGCTGTCATCAGAACATGGCTTTGTCCAGTGGTGCTGATTCTTCAGGTATGCAGACTTTGCGATCAGGGGCCACGTGGGCTTACGCATGTTACAGAGAAAAGTTTAGATGTTCAGGCAGTGTGAGACTGGGTCAGATTCCATACAGAAAGGCCCTGAGAAGCAGATTCATGAAAGGGTGATGATAGAACCTAGGAGCATGGTTACCATCTGAGTAAATCACCGAGCACTAAGTGTGTGTGTGTGCGTGTATGTGTGGGTCTGTGCCTGTGCGTGTGGGTGCATGCAGAGGCCAGAAGATGGTGCTATATCCCCTAGAGCTGGAGTTACAGGCAGTTCTGAGCCACCTGATGCAGGCGGTAGGAACCAAATTTGGGTCTTCTGAAAGAACAACAAATGTTCCTCCTAATTTTTGAGCCATTTCCCTAGGCCCACAACTATGGATCTATCTTAACCATTCATTTTATTATTGTTAGTTATTTGAGACAGGGTCTCCTCATGTAGACTAAGCCAGCCTTGAACTCTTGATGCTCTTGCCTGAGTCTCCTGAGGACTGGGATTATAAGCATACATTGGCACAACCAGCTGGCTCTTAACTTTTAAGCATTTAGATGTCAGTGTTAGATCCTTTGTGACACTGTCCTAGGATGTGCAGTGTCACGGGACTTCTGTTCTGATAACACAGCACTTGGGGTGGAATCTTGAGTACCACCATGGAAACTTTGCAAAATTTTCCTCTGGGACCATCATTACATCCAGCCCTCTATAGTGACTGGGTCTTAGTAGTTTTGTTTTTTGGCTTTTTTTTCTTTTTTTTCAGTGTTGCTGTGATAAGATACTCCAACAAAAGCAACTTGAGGGAAGAAAGTTGATTTTAGCTCATGGTTCTGGGTTCCAATCCTTCATGGTTGGGAAGTCAAGGCACTGGGAGCATGAAGCTGCTGGACACAGTACATTCTTAGTCGAAAGAACAGTATGTACAAGCATACACACGTTTGTGCTTGGCTCACTTTCTCCACTTTTCTACAATTCAGGATCCCCTGCCTAGGGAATGATGCCACCCAGGGTGGGCCAGCCTTCTCACTTCAATTAATGTAGCAAAGATAATGCCCACAGGTGTCCCCAAAGGCCCATTTCCCAGGTGATTCTACAGCTTTAAGGTCGTAAAGTTCGTTAGATATGCAAATAACTAAGCAACAAAGGGTTTGGAGGAGGTGGAATGTGCCAGGGTGAGTTTTTGTTTTGTTAATTTGTATTTATTCTTTGGTAATTTCACATATGAATGCAATAAATTTAGGTCATACCTACCCAACTTCTTTCTTCCAACTCTTCCCAGTCCCCTCCCCTATCCCAGACCCCTTCCCAACTTCAAGTCTTATTTTTCTCCCTCTCATTTTGTTCTCAGTGAGTTTTTGCTAGCACAGTTTGGCAGCCCCTGAAACCTTAGAACAAAAGGAAGCCTATAGCTTTCATGTTAACACACACACACCCCTGACACAAACCAGGCCAGGACAAGAAGAACAAACAGCCATTTAGGGTGGGTAAGAGAAGCTAATGCATCTGGGGACAAGCACTGTCAAAAAGATCACTCACCTTTGAAAGCTAAAAGCACAGCTGAAGCCTGTTGTTTTTCTCCTCCTATCTTCCTAAGCCTACATAAGCTACTGTTATCCTAAGAATCCTGGGCTAAATCAGAAATGCGTCAACCAAGAACACCCTCAAAAGGAAAGCTGTTTCAAATCACAGGAATGAGGGAGTGTCTGGTCTCCCAATTATTGCAGCAGGTTCCAACCAGGCCATCAAATCCACAATCCTCTGAACTTGAGAATCAATCCATACTGGGCAGGGTGTCTGGCATTTTCTGTTAAGCTATATGGCCATTGCAAATGTACTCCTGTTTTATCTCAAACAGGAAGGACAAGGAGCTTGGACACTTGTTCCTGTGCATGTGTGCATTGTGTGTGTGTTTGTGTGTTGTGTATCATTCAATGATGATGACACATAGCTGTTTGCTTTCCTACCAGAGAGATCTGCTAACCACATGGTCAGAACTTGGTTTTGGACCCGTAGTGACATAAAGGACGTGAGCTGTGGCTAATTTACTTTAAAATCGCTTTCCCACACATGAGTCTGATGTGTGTCTGGAAATGGTGGGACCTCTCTTAGTCCTGTTGTGCATGACTCACAGACCTGAGCTGCTGGACACTCAGGGCCATCAAAGATGAACCTGGGCCAGTGGCTCTGCCTTTGCTGTCTCATACCAGTGAAAATCAGTGGTGTGAACACTCCCGGGAGTGTACTCAGTGGAAGGATGCTTTATAAAGAATTATTACAGAAAAGTGAGAAATTGAGGAAAAACAAGAAATTAGGGGAAAATGACAGAAACTCCTGAGAGAACGGGGAGGGTTGTCCAAGAAAGGCAAAGGCTGCTGTATTTCCTTGGTCCTAGCAGGAACTGGACAAAGAAAGAGGTAATCTGTATTGAGATTGGTTGTTCTCTGGGCTGTCATGGGCTGGGCCAATGGAGGGCCCACAAACCCTGTACATATCCCCCACGCCCAACGTGGGAGAGGGTCATGTGCTGCACGTGCCTTGTCTTCTTTTTCCATCTCTGGCTTGTGTTTTGCCAGCTCTCGACCTGATGATCTTAGCTGCTGGCTGACTTAGCTACTTCAGACCTCGTAGGTATCCTGAGTGCTGTTAATTATGATAAGCTTTCTTTGTTCTCATGGGTATCAAAAAGTAGCTTCAATGCTCTTGGCCATTTGTCTATGGGATGGGCTGAGATCTGTTTCCCGAAAGAGGGACAGGCTCATTGGATACCACCCTCACTTACAGTCAATGTAGTTAGCTGTTTCAGAAGCAAGGTAGTAGAAGCAAGAATGGGTAACAAACAACAGTGCCTTACGCCTTGCTTCTTAGAGTCTGTCTCTTCTTATGTCTCCTTGGCTCTCTCATACCAGCTGCAAGAGTCTTTGTCTCTCAATCTTAGTGTTTCTATGTCACTGCTTCAATCTTTACATTTCTTTTCTATCTTCACATCCATTCACAGACCACATATTGCCTCCCACACAACACGCCTTAGCATGAGACCGAGACATTTGAGAACCTATGTCCCAAAGCTCAACCTAGTCCCTGTGTTGGTTTGATGGGTTACCTACTGGCTGAGTTACTTTTCTAACTCCTGGGAGAAGACACCACGGCCAAGGCAACTTCTAAAAGGAAGTTTATTGGGGACTTAGAATTTCATAGGTCTAGAGTCCATGGCTATCATGGTGGGGAGCATGACAGCAGGTAGACAGAGCTAGCACTGGAGCTGTTGCTGAGAACTTATATCTTGTTCCACAAGCATGGGGCAGAAATCTGTCTGGAAATGGCATGAACTTTTGAATCCTCAAAGCCTCCTCCAACACATTTCCTCCAGCAAAGTTGCATTGTTTAATCCTTCCCAAACAGTTCCACCACCTGGGGACCAGTATTCAAATACATGAGCTATGGGGGGCATTATCAGGCACACTACCATATTGCACTTAATGGCCCACGTAGGCCCAAAGACATATCACAATGTAAAAAGTGTTCAGTCCAACTTCAAAAGTCCCCATTGTCTTTCACAGTTCCAACAGTTTAAGAAATCCAAAGATTCTTTAGAGATTTGAGGCAATCTCTTAACTATGATGCTCTGTACAATAAAAGAGTGTGTCAAGTGCCTTCCAAGCAGACCCATCTTATGTGGCATTTCTCAACATCTTCCACATAGTTCTCAGAAAAATGAGGAGTTTTCATACCTCAGGACATAAGGTCCATCTTCTTGGGTTGTCCTAACTTATGACACATGCCCTCTATAGAACCAGGAATGTTCTGAGGGGGCAAGCCTGGACCCATGTACACTCCTGGAACTTGGGTAGGTGAACCTAAACCATTGGCAAGAGAGTGAAGAATATGTGTTGGTTTTTGTCATAGAAAGCTGAAGAACAATTTAGTAACAAATGAACTTAGGGCTCCTCTGCAAGTAGCCATCTGGTCTACCACCAGATGGTAGACCCTGCCTTTTGTGTTGAACCCTGCCTCAGAGGCAGAGGTGTTCCTGCCTTTTTTGGTATGTTACTCTGTGGGATGAGCTTTTAGAAGAAGAAGCCCCTTCATGTATTAGTTTGATTATTGCTGCCCCTGCTGCTGAAGAAAAATCCCCTGAGTACAGGAAATATATCCAGCCAAATAGTCTTAGAATCTATTAGGTGGCTTTCCCTAACAGTTTAAGTAAAATTGTTATGACCTGAGACCTATGCATTTAAACAAAGCAAAACTCAGCAAAGGAAACTATTGACCAAATTTATTAGAGATGCTTATTATAAAGTTTTAGGGCAGAGGAAGGTGGGAAGGGGTGTCATCGCTAGATAGTGGGAAAGGAACTTGGGTTTTCAAGGACTTCTACAGTTCTTCCAATATGTTGTACACCAAGCTGCCCTCTACCCCCCCACACACAGAGAGCATAACTTGTCCTGACCTTATTATTCAAGGTTTCGTGTTTGACCAGAAGTTTCTGAATTCTCCTCCATGGTCTCTAGCTAATTGCCCACTAATGGTTTGCATTATTGACCCAGTAGCTAATTTAGGTAACTAGGGCAGGATGTGAGTGGTAAGTGGATCTGTAGCCTCATCACCTGAGGGTATCATTACCAAGTATATGAGGAGAAGAATGGACAGCTTGTCCCTCAGCCATGTCAACTGAAGTCATGGCAATGTCCACAGCAGAGTTTCATGATGAGAGGGGCTGATTCTGTCCTGAAGTGTCTGAGCAACCACAGGTATCTAATAGACATGGTAGGAGAGGATGTGGAGGTGGAGTGTCACACCCAGTGCCATCAGAATCGTACTAATAAATCCGGATCATAGTGACACCGCTTTTGAATATGGTTATTTGGAAGATTCCACTGGCCTTCTGGAATGCTGGAGAGAAACACTGGTAAGAAAGCACAGAACATTTTCTATTGTCAGCCCAACATATCACATCTTGTGTGTGTGTGTGTGTGTGTGTGTGTGTGTGTGTGTGTGTTTGCACGTGTGTGTGTAGGCCAGAGCTCAGTCTCTGGCACTACCCACCTTTTTCTTTTATTTGAGTCAGGGTCTCTGTTGACCCTGCACCTGATGAGCTGGCTAGCCTGGTTGGCCAATGAGCTCTACTGATCCACTTATTTCTGCCTCCTCACTGCTGGTATTACAAGCTTTTGCCCCCACACCTAGGTTTTTCCTTGTGTTCTGGAGATTAATCCAGGTCCTCATTCTTGTGAGGCAAGCACTTTACCTACTCATCTACCTTCCTAGCTCCCCCTCACCCTCTTTAACAAACTTCCATTTTCATTCCTGAAAAATGTTGACTGGATGTCATGAAGGCACAGAATACTTGGCAGGAGAGCCAGAGACTTCTCAGGGTTTGTTCCTATACCCTGCGTTTTCCTTATCAACTACAGGACAAGGTCTATGGAGGGAAATCTGGGGCCCTCATGAATACTTCTGAGCCCTGATGACCTATTTATGTGATTAGGATGGATAGGAGGAGGGACAGGAGATGACATAGTGGTAGAAGAACTAATTTTTTTAAAAAATTGCTTATTTTGAAAGTGGAACAAAAATGCACATTTTTGGTTGATTGCAAAAGATATCTTACATTTTGAAGAAATCTCATAAATCTACAACTTCACAGAGAAAGGAAAAGAAGTCACCCCAGGATGCTCTAATCACAAAGGTATCATAAAGTCAAAAGTGGAGAGATAACAGCCTCTCATCTGCAAGGTAATTTGAAGGCAGACAGCAGTGTGGAGTTGAGTAGGGAATACATGAGGGATAATGGCTGGGATTTAAACAATGTCTTCCTTTCCCTTTGCTGTGAAAAACACCATTGCCATGGCTCCACAGTCTCTGTTATTTATGGTGGAGATAACACTTGATATCAACTATCTTAAATAACTGGGAATTCAATGGTGTCTATTTTCTTGTTGAAAATGTTAGATGTTGGGATATGTCTCACCTCCACTCAAGGTTGTGGGCTGTGTGGATTTTCTTAAGGTGTTTTCAATAGAAGCAAACCATGATGGAGCCATGTGAGAGTTACCTACACCAAAAAACCTCAGTGGCCGCTCCCTTACCTCTGTCACGGATCTTCAGTGGGAAGAAATAGTGGGAAAGAATGGGAGGACAGAGATGTGAAGACACCTTCTCAGGATCGCACAGCAAGATGATGGATAAGAGTGAGAGTGAGAGCCCTCCCTCACCGTGTGTGTCACCTGGACCTAATTTCTGTGTCCCTGAGCTGAGTCTCACAGATGTGAGTTATCAGTGGATGAATTTTTTTTGTCCTTTCCTAAGACCAAACTGAAGACTGTGTGTCATTATATGAATGGAGATTGGAGAGGGCACAAAGCCATCATAGAAAAGAGATTTAGGGGACAGAAATCACTCCTGCTCAAGTTTTCTGGATTCCATGCTAGGATCCAGAGTCTCTCTGATTTTGGAGCCAAGAGGTTATACTTCTTACCTCTTAGAAACATCTAAGAGGGGAGTCTCAGTGAGGAGTTATCTGGATCACGCTGGCCTGTGGGACTGTCTGGGAGGGACTGTCTTGAGTGCAGTCTGCTATGTGGGGTTGTCCAGTTGATGTCCACATACTCTTTTGCAAACCAAATAATTATCATTTAGTGGTTCTATTTGTGTGTGGTGTTTTGTTTTTCTCTTTGTGAGGGCATTTATGCCCATGCCTGGGAGCCACGTGAGAACAGGCCCTAGCCACGGTCTGCTCCAAAGCCCAGGGACTTTACCATCTACCACCTGGGAGGCTGTGGCTAGAGCTCTCTGCTTTCTGCCTCCACTTCCCTGTGAGATGGGCAAATCACACTCATGTCCCAGGGCAAAACATGGAGGCCCACTTCTATAATAATGGTTTGGGAAGCCTAGTGAGTGTCCTCTCCACTGTGCAGTGTGACCCAAAGAACCAGAAGGAAGAAATGCATCCACCCAAACAGTTGGACCCAGGTTTGGATCTTGGCAGCATTCCCTGCTAGCTGTGTGTTATGTGACCCCCAAACTGAAATGCCCCCTCCGTGATGGACCTTCAAGTCTTAGGAATAAGTAAAACTTGCAGCTCCTAAAATAAATAAATTTTGCACAGCCCTTCCCCAGGGCTATATCTGCAGTGAGGATTTCTAGGGACTCTGAGACCAGAGGAATCACCTGTAAGTCACATAGGGAGCCCCAGGACTGCAGCTTTGAGAGTTACCACCCATGCTAGAATGGGCTTTTTGATGGTACAATTGTCTTTGGGTTATCCATGCCCCTGTAAGTAACCCCAGTAAAATCATGGGTGTACTAAGTTACATTGAGTGAAATTGTGTCTTTGGTCTCTTTGTCAGTCTCCTATCCAGGGTAAAAAGATCGTTCATGTCTCCCCAGGAAAAGTGTGACCCATGGATTCCTGCTTAACCTCTCTGGAACTTTCATTTTTTTCCTTTCTTGTCCCCTAGGCCCTGCTCCCCAGCCCTGGCTTACTACACCTCCATCATGATAAGGCTTCCATACCTGCTTGTGGGTGTCATGACCCTACATCTGTCCACATCTGCAAACCACTGCCCCTTGCCATCCCTTAGGCTCATGTGTATGGGGAGCACACACACACACACACACACACACACACTCACACACATGCACCAATAATGGGGCACTTTCTTGAGAGTGGAGTTGGAAGAGCCTGTCCCAGCTGCCACGGGGGGCTTGGGTCACATATCTGGAATTCTGAGGGTGCAGATGTTTGGAGATATGGGCACCTGGAAGTAGAAGGAGGAGACGCGGGAACAAAGACCAGAGAAGATGTCTCCACGGTGTTTAACTTGGGAACCAGGACCAAAGGTAAAACTGACCACTGAGGTGTCTGGAGGCTTCAGGGCTCCTGTGACGTGTTTTCACACATCTTCACAGCAATGGCCAGGAGGGTGGAGGGCCCATGCCAGTGTCTATCCGCATCTAGTTCTGTGCCTTGGGAACACACGCACGTCCTCTTTCGGGGCCTCTCTGTTCCTTGTCAGTGAACTCAGAGCCTCTTTTCCAATCTCTGAAGTGAAACACGTTTGCTGCATTTATGGGAATTTATTAGAAACTTTGATTTTTGTGCAAAAGTTAGAAGTCATTTAAAATTAGCTCTTCACTCAGGAGGCTGAGGCAGGAGGTTCACCGTGAGTTCAAGGTCCTCACAGGGACATAGAGTGAAACCCTGTCTCAACCACCCACCCACCCAAACAACTTTAAATTTCTCATTTGGAAACAGTTTTCTTGTCTGTTTGATCACTAAGAGGGGGAAAAAGGTTGGGGCCAGAGGTTGCCAGCCGTGAAATATTTGGCTTTTTATTGCTAATTATCTGTACAAAGTGGTTATGTAATGGAGATTTTGAGTATAAACACTCAGTCTTTTTAGTCTTTCATTTACCGATGTGAATAACAAAACCCGGCAAATGCAATCAGAGTTCATTGAAATGGTAATTCTGATTTGTACTTACCACAGAGCCTCAAAACTCTAATATTCCTAAGTTAAAGCACCCACCACCCAGGTTCCTTCTGCTGCCTCTGGTGGCTTCACTAGGTGACTAATGCTTGGTCCTTCAGTTTATTTCTCTTGTATGCCATCTTTTTTTTTTCACAAGAGAGGAGAAAATGAGTTTCTTTAGAAGGTGTTTTAATCTACCTCTGCACACACCAATGCACACAAAAAAAATCCAGCGTCAGGAGCAACTTGTTGAGAATGTTGAAGGAGCCTAGATAAGGGTGGGGCATTGAAAAAGATGATGGCAGGAGAAATTTTGTGCTTCAAGAAAAAGTGGATTTGGGTCGACCTTAAAAAAGAAAAAAAAAGCTTCTATTATTTCAGATGCAGGCTTGCTTGGAGCAGAAATGGAGAGTTGCTTTATAAATGCTGACTTTGCCCTTTCCAGGAGAAGTCGTCCTTGTTTAGAAGTGATTGGTCTGTACAAAGTGGTCGCTTCCTTCAGATACTGGGGGGTGGGGGTAGATCTCCCAGGCACTGTAGAGTGCTCAGATGTGTCCTGGGTCCCTGCCCTCCTTCATTGCCAGTACCCTGCTCTGGATTGAATTGTGCATCCCCACATTCATGCGAAAGTCCTCATCCTGGACACTTCTCATGTGACTTTATTTAAAAATGGACTTTTCCATGCGCAATTGGTTAAGACAGACTTGGTCGTTAGGGTGGGTTTTGGAACCAGGCGGGTTGCTCAATCAAGTGCTTAACCACACAAATGTGAGGGCCAGTTTGATTCCTTAGACACCATGTTAGGAAGACTGCACATGGTGGCGCAGCCCAGCACTGTAAAGACAGAGACAAAAGGATCCCTGGGGCTCACTGGCTAGTCAGCCTCATCGAATCAGCTCCAGGTTCAGTGAAAGGCTCTGTAGCAAAACCAAACAACAACAAAACGTGGACAGCTTCTCAGGAATCATACCTGATGCTGCCCCTGGCTTACATATGAATATGGGTGCACGCATACACACACACACACACACACACACACACACACACACACCCCTCAGGAATCATACCTGATGCTTCCCCCTGGCTTCCACATGAATATTGGCGTGTGAATGCCCCTGTGTGTGCATGCCCCTGTGTGTGCACACACACATACATGCACGCACACACATGTACACATACATATTTTTTAATTAAATAAAGGGAAGGTTTGGGCACAGGGACCTGGATGATGAGAGAGGGACTCTATGGGAAAGTCACTGGCTCATGGTGACACCTGCAGTCAGGGAACACAGAAAAGCTAGGTGCAAGGAAGGGACAGACTCTATCAATGACTTCAGTGGGACATCCCTGGGGGGTCCCAGTCATGGCATCCAGAACTGCCAGGCAATGCCATTCTGTGGCTCAAGGGTCTTCCAGTGCAGTACTCTGTGACAGCAGATCTAGGAAACTATATGCCTCTAATTGTGACTACTGAAATGTCCCAAGCCTCAGCAGGTGTAACAGAGACTGCAAGGCCAACGGGGCCCCCAGATTTAGTATGTGTTCTTTCACGGGAGAGTGTTTGCAGCCCCTGATCTCAATTCTCCCATAGCGCCTTTGAGCTAAGTGTTGCCAGAACTTCCTAGCTCTTAAACACTGCAGAGCCCTTTCTCTCCTGGGCAGCAATCGCCATGTCTAATTATCTAAGCATCGATACAGTTATCTGTCTGCTTGATCTGAGCTCTGTCCACAGCCTTTGGTACCATAACTAACAACAACAGGTATTCAATGCATATTTGTTGAAAAATCATTGGCAAGCCATTTATCATTTCTGAAGCTGCTTTGCTATCTGAAAAAAATAGAAATATTGATGGAGGGTTGGGGAGAAAGAATCTGCCTTGTCCTTAGAGCCCGCTAGAGCAGAATGGAATTGTCAGAACGGCTTGTACCCAAGAGAAATTGGCTTCTTGCTTTTTTTTAAAAAAAATGTTCATGTATGTGTTTGTGTGCAGACATGAGGATGTGCATGTGTTTGTAAGTGTGCCAACATGTACCCGTGCATATGTGTGCACTTGTGCTTTTGCTTTTTTTTGTTTGTTTGTTTTTCAAGACAGCGTTTCTCTGGATCTTTGGAGCCTATCCTGGAACTAGCTCTTGTAGACCAGGCTGGCCTCGAACTCA
>LOJH01018836.1:0-12183 GCA_001685095.1 Ellobius talpinus | reverse complement strand
AACTCACAGAGATCCGTCTGCCTCTGCCTCCCGAGTGCTGGAATTAAAGGCGTGCGCCACCACCGCCCAGTGCACCCATGTTTTAAAACCGTGGGACAATGTCAGGAGCCCTCCTTGGGAATGTCTACCACCTCTTTTAAGAAAGGGTCTCACCTGGCCAGTTAGCCCCAGGAGTCCTGCTGTCTCCGCCTCCCCAGCAACTGGGATACAAGCACATGTAATCACACCTAGCACTGTATGTGTGTGCTAGGTGGGGATTGAACTCAGGTCCTCATGCTTGCAAGGCAGGCACTTTACCACCTGAGCCATTTCTCACTTTTTCAAAGTCAGGGAAGCTGAGTCCAGGCCCTGGCAGGTTCAGCGTCTGGCAAGGCCAACATCCTTGCGGTAATCATCTCAGTGTAAACAGCGGCTGGAAGGGACAAGGTAGTTCTCAGGGCCCTTTGTAAAAAAAGCCCTAGTCCCATTTGCAGGGGTCCCATTTTATGGTTTAATGGTTCCTTGTAGTTCCCACCTCCTGGTAAGTTGGGAGTTAAGGTTCAACATGTGGATTGATGCTACCCCGAGGTTCAGATTGTTGCCAAATTCTTTCTATTCTATGAAACATTCAGCTGGGATCCCTGTACTAACACCCAGATGACCCAGAGGAAAAGCATTGCTCATTAATATGTATATCTCGTATATACACGAGTGATACCTAGGGCCTGAGACACTTAAAGTGTCTCTTAAAGGCTCTTGTCACAAAGCCTGACAACCCGAGTTCCCTTTCTGGGTCCCGCACGGTAGAAGAGAACTGACTCCTGCAGGTTACCCTCTCACCTCCACACAGGACCATAGCACATGTATGAGTACATGCACATATGGACACACACACATACATGCCCAGAGAAAGCAAATGAAAATGTAATTTTAAAAAAGAAATGACTTAGACCCAGCCTCAGCTAGTAGGCTCCAGCTAGGCTCCAGGCTAGCCAGGGCAACGTGAAACCTTGTCTCAAAAATCAAAAAAGTTAACAAGCAACCAAAAAGAAGTGGTTCAAAGCTCAGACTTATTCTGCACCTTCCAGAGAAAGTAATGCATTCATGGAGAAATGACAGAAGTCAGAGAAGGAAAAAGGCTCCTTGGTCCCTAAAGGGGAGACACTGTGGGATGGAAACACATAGTTTTAGTGGGTTCACAGACTGCTCTAGCAATCTCTGGGTTTGGGAGAACCTAGAACTGCAGAGAGAATTTGTTTCCAGCCTGGAAAGGGGAGGGATGAAACAGGGGAGGAGTTTCAGCCTCTGTTGCTTCTTGATGGCGTTCAGGTATGTTTGGGAGTAGCATTCAGACTCCCTCAGTGCCCTGTTCACCGCACCCATCCTGTGGTGTGTGAAGGGTGTGTGGGAAATGAAGTGCTGCTTGCTGGCGGCTTTCTTCAGGCTCGTTTCGTGTGTGGTTCTGCAGACCTGGCGGTACACAGAGCCCCCGGCTTTGTGTCCCCACTCTGAATTCTGGCACAGTGCAGAGCCAGCGTGTGTAACTTGTTTTGACAACCCCAGGTAATGATTTGTCATTAGGAGCTACTGTGAAAGCCTGACCCCCTCCGGGGAAGTTTCCGTGGTTTCCAAGGCCTCATCACTAAACAGCCCCGGAAGATGAAAAAAGAACCTTACTCGTCACCCCGGGAAAAGTTAATGGACAGAAACTTATCGATGTGTTCCCGGTCTCAGACCTTTCCCCTAAGTAAACCTTTTAGGTAGCGAGGGTTTGTTCACCTTAATTAAAAATTATCCGATGGCCTCATCTCTTCCATCACTCTGCAGACATGAGGACGTGAGTGAGGTTGATTATTTTTTCTCTCTTTAAGGAAATTAAATTTTAAAACTCACCCTTTTTAAAATAAATCCTTTGTTTGCTTTATTAAGCAGAGAAGCCCACTGGCTCTTCATTGTCAATTAAATGTAGGTGTTAATTAAAATAGGCACACACAAGCACACCTAGGGATTAATTGCCCACTTCAGACTGGTCTTTGAAGGAGGCTGAGACACGCAGGACATGACCTGAAGCGCTCCCATCACCTGGGGCCTGGGAAGACAGTCTTAAGGATATGTTTGCTGTGTGAATTTGTGTGCGCGGCATATGCGCACTTGTGTGCACAGGTGCGTGTGCCCATGTTCGCACATAGAGGCCAAAGGAGGACATGGATGCCCTATTCTTACCCACTAAGATAAGGCCTTTCATTGAACTCAGAGCTAGCCCAGCGGTCAGGAAGCCCCTGTGATCCTCTATTACCTCCCCACACAGTGCTGGGCTTGCAGGTATATGCATTCAATAACTTTTCATCTGAGTGCTGGAATCTGAACTCAGGTCTTCATGCTTATACAGCCAGTGCTCTCGCTCACTGAGCCATCTCTCCAGACCCTTTTTTAATAGCACACCAATTTTAAATAGCTCTTTTCTCCAAAAGATGAGCCATATTCTTGGGTGGTTTAAATTAGTACTGCACATGGGTCAGATCCTGTCTTCAGCCTGTGCTCCTATATGACACGTGAGCGAAGATGGCTTTGACAGTTTCTAATATTTGAGCATAGCTGACAGTTGTTGCAACGCTTGAAAGCAATGATGCAACTGAAATCTCAAGTGTTCAACAACAAAGCTTTATTGACTCATAGTCATGACGATTCAGTGATTGTGAGTCTATGGCTGACTCCTGATTTCAGCGAACACCTTGACACTAGTGTGTAACCCGAGTGTACTCACACATGCACACACATGCACCTTGACACTAGTGTATAACCTGCGTGTACTCACACATGCACACACATGCACACATACCTCCACACATCTGTTGTGTCTCCAGTCCTTCTGACATCTTTCTGAAAAAGCTGCCAAGCTACCCCCAGACATTTGAAAAACCATGTTTATTCCCTGAACAGTAAAGTAGTATTAACAATGATGTCATTTACCTGGTCTCCTAAGCAACCAAACTGAAGTTTTATGGGCAGTCATTGTCTATGGTGGCATGGGATTTGTACAGCAAGCACTTTACCCACTGTTCAGTGCCCAAGAGTTCAGAAGAGGGGATCAGATCTCCTGGGTCTGGAGCTGCAGACTGATATGAGCTCCCATGTGGGTGCTGAGAACTGAACTCTGGGTCCTCTGCAAGGTGAGCAAGTTCTCTTAACTGCTGAGACATCTCTCTAGCCTCCAGTGACTCATTCCTTTGCATTGCTAGTAATCGTCCATAGCAGGGTCACACCATATTCTCAGCTGATGGGCATCTAGGTGTTTTCTAGTTTGGGACAACCATGAATGATGTTGCTGTACACATCCACATACAAGAACATGTGCCCCCATGTCTTCAGGGAACACCCAGAGGAGACTCTATTGGCTCAAGCAGGATGCATGTGTGACACTTTGTAAGAAACTGTCAGGCTGAGAGAGGACCCAGTTGGTAAACTGTTTCCCAAGCGAGCATGAGGACCAGAGTTCAATTCCCAGACCCATGCGAAGTCACAACTGATGTTGTGTGCGTATGAATCACAGCACTGGGGAGGTAGAGACAGAAAGAGTCCTGGGATTCACCAATCAACCAGTCTCATCAAGTATGCAGACTCCAGGCTAATGAGGGACCCATCTTTAAAAAGGCAGTGTGGCTGGGTAGATGACTCAGTTGGTAAAGCCCTTACTGCACATGCCTGAGAACCTGTGTTCAAATCCCCAGAGTACATAGACAATCTGGGGATTGTCTGTAAAGCCAGTGTTCCTATGTCAAGATGGGAGGCTGAGGCAGAATGTCCCCCAGAAGCTCTCAGACCAGCTGTGAACCCAGCAGTGAACACTAAGAGACTGTGTCTCAAGTGGGAGGTAAAATTCAGCAGTAGAGGTGGGCCTCTGACCTGTGCTTGAGTGCCAAGAAACATGCACGTCTGTACTCGTACACACCTACAAATGTGCATGCACAAACATACCCATGCACACATGCAGAGACACTCTCACACAAACACACAAATACGTACACCCACTATTTATACACACAAACGCACACACTCACATGCACCACCCAAACACCCAAACATGCACTACCACATACACTCACACATAACACACGCTCGTACACTCATATACCCACACACTCACACACATATACATACCACACTCACACACACATACACTTACACTCGCACACCACACACAAGCACACATGCACTGGAAACTGACAAATCATTCTTAATTGACTGTGTCATTTTGGTTGTCCCTTGGCATTTTATGAAGGTTGGATGATTTGCATCTCAACCTCCTCTCCCTTTCTTTATGGCCACCCTAAAGGGTGCGAGATCCCGTAGTGGAGTTTTGTTTTCAGTTCATGTTTATTGTGGTAAAATGCACGTGTTCTGGGATTGGCTATCTTGACCATTTTGAGTACAAGTTCAGGGACATTCTAATGTGCGTAGCTACCACCACCATCTATCTACAGAACTCCTCTCAATTCTGTGCCACCCTGACTACAGTCCTTGCCACCAGGATCCTACCTCCTGTTTCTAATCTTAACGACCATTGGTGTCACGTGAGTGGCATCTTAAGATAGTTTGTCATTGTGACGGCTCGTTTCACAGTACAATGTACTCAAGCTTCACTCAGGTTGGAGTATAGTGCAGATCTCCTCCCTTTTCCAGGCTGGATAGGATTCCATTGTATGAATATACCACATGTTGCTCATTCATTGATTGGTGTTTCGATTACTTGTACAGGTCAGAGATGGACAACACCTCAAGGTGTTTTTCACGTGTGTTTGCTGAATGTTAAGTATTTCCTGGCCATCATATTCTTATTTCCCATCTTATACCCCATTTTATTGGGGTGACTTTGCTAAGTTTTAAGAGATTTTCGTATAATCTGGATACATAGCCTGTATATCAAAGTTATATATTTTCCCCATCCATTGTTTGACTTTTCTCTCATTTTCTTTCTTTTTAAACTACATATTATTGTGCTTTAAGCAGGAGTGGTATATTTTTCCATCCCTGAGACTGAGTATAAGACTTTGGGCAGGCTAGACAAATATCTTTACTTCTAAGCTAAATCGCAAGCTCTGTGCTGCTATTATTTTACTTGATTTTTAGAATTCATATTTTAAAACTTTATTTTTTTTTAAGGGTTCATGGCTTTTATCCTGCTAACAGAGGATAGGCAGGAAGGAAGGATCAGTGTGTGGCCAGACCAGAGTCCAGACACATTCCCTACCCTAAAAGCACGCATGGCCAACCCTGAGTGACAGAACGTAGCTGATCCAGAAAGACACTTGAATATGCAATTGTTCCATAAATTACACCTTTATTGATTTTAAGCACATGGGAAAATGAATTGCACAGAGTACATTACCCGACACTTTGTTGCAAATTGATTCAAAAACTGGATAATTTTGTGGATAACCACTGAACTAGGAGACACAAAGTTANAAAGTTAAAAGAAAAATAAGAGATGAAATGATGTTATTGTATAAATGTGTCTGCATGCATATGTGTGCATGTGTGTGTATGCTTGTGTGCAAAGGATTACTATAAAATTAAAGAAACACAGACCAATGAGGTGGCTCAGCTTGCCACCAGCCTGATGACCTGAGTTTGATCCCAAGGACTCACATGATAGAAAGAGAGATCTGACCCCCGTAAGTTGTTCTCTGACCTCCAAATACATGCAGTGCTATACATGCAACATATGGTGATGTTTATACAATAATACCTAATGGGATTAAATCAATAAAGATGTAATTTATCGAACAAGTGCATATTCAAGTGTCTTTCTGGACCAGTTACATTCTGTCACTCAGGGTTGGCCATGAGTGCTCTTTGATAGTACAAGAATAGGCTGGACTCTGGTCTGGGCACACACTGATCCTTCCTCCCTGCCTAGCCTGTGTTAGCAAGTTAGAAGCCATGACTGCCTTGCCCTAATGCGTGTCTCTCCCCTCACCACTCTATCTCCTTATGCAGCCTGCTTTGACCCTCTGCTGTACCCTTTCCCTTCCTACCCTCCCAATAGCCCTTCCATGGATTAAGCTGGATCATTAAAAGCTAGATTCATTAGATCAGAGCCCTTGTGGTCTAATTTAATTGTCTCTGTAAATGGCTTTGTAAACATGGTCAGCATTAGCATTGCAGGAAGCCTCAAAGACCCTTAGACCCATGCGCATCTTCCCTCAAGTGTGGGACCACAGACACCTGAGTCATCTCTGATGGTATGTGTGTAAATATTGCTTGTGGAGGAGAATGCAAGGCTGCCAAGGGGGAGGGGTCACGGTGTTTCATCCTGGAGACTTGGTAGGATGAGGCTCGCTTTGCAGGGAGGCACCAAATGCTGAGCTAAACTCACTGCACTGAGCCCAGCCCTTCCCCCCTTGCCCCGTGGTCCTACCTTGCCTCCTGAGGCCTTTGAACAACTGCCCAAGAAAATCTCTTGAACAGTTGGGATATTCTCAAACACTGTTGGCAGGAATGGAAGTGATTTTAGTGATGTGAAGGGATGCCTGGAAGGCTCTGTTAAGATGACAAACATCTACCCAGCCATTACATACCTGAATGGTCACCACGAAGACAGGAATGGCCCAAGTGAGTCAAAACTTCAAAGACAAAGATTTGCACTGAGTGTCTATTGTGGCTGGGAAAGAGTTTTGTTTCCAGTATCCACATCTGGCAGTTCACAAACCTCTGTAACTCCAGTTTCAGGGTATCCGATGCCCTCCTCTGGCCTCCACAGGCATTGCACCCACACAGTGCACATGCATGAAGGAAAACGCTCATACACATAAAAGAATTCTCTAAAAGAGAAAAACATGTAAACAGGTATCAGTATGTAAGTGTTTAACTGTTATGTACTCATGGAATAGGTTTAGATAACCTGTGTGTGTATCTGTGTATGTTCATGTGCGTGTGCACATGGATTCAGTTGTGTATGCAGGTGCACATGTATGTGTTCATGTGTGTGTGCACACCACATGTACACAGCTGTACATGTAGGTGACAAGCAGAGGTTGATATCAGGTATCTTCCTAGATTGCTTTCTCGGGCATCTCTTCTTTTTATTTCCTTAGCACTGGGATTACAAGTGCAGGCTACTGTATTAGCTTATTTTTTTTTAATTTTTAAGCATGGGTTCTGGGAATTGAACTTGGGACCTGTCTTTGTGCATGCACAGCAAACACTCCCCTGAATAAGTCATTTCCTCAGGCCTACTTAGACAAATTTTAATGAGGTAATATAAGCAGTTCACCCCAGAAACAGCCCTACAAAAATAAAGTAGGAGAGGCGTAGGAACTCTGTGTGTCAATTAGGCGAGCAAGTCAGGAAACACAATCTCCTTTGTCGAGTGTGACAGCTTCTCATAGAGAGCTTCTGTGGCTGCAAGCTTTGCAGGATTCACATCTGGAGGGATCCACATCTGGAAGAATGTGCGCCTATGAGAATATGCCTCAGATAGGAAAAATGCGAAGCGGGTTAGGCTGGGTGCCTGCCTTCCAGGGCATGTCCCCTGATGACAAAATCTAACCCCTGTGACGTGACTTGGCGATTTCGCAGAGAGTGGTAGATTGTAGACTGGGGGATAAAGGAGAATAGTAATAACCAAATGAGAAGTCAGAGAAGTCAGCGTTTATTGAACCCTTACTTTATGTCAGGTACCTTCTGCATTCTCCAGTTGGAAGCCCTGGAAGTTAGGAGGGGCACTCAAGCTCCTTGGGATTGGATAAGCCATCTAGAAGGAAGTAGAGATTAAGGTGAAACTCACAAGCCTCACAAGCTGAGATTCTCAGTCCCTGGAGGCTGTCACCATTGCTGGGGAGTTTATTCAAATGTGAACAAATCTCCAGGTTGATCCCAATTTTCCTGAAACGGAACCACAAGCTCCATTGTATTTGTGGTGTCCCTCCCTGTCCCACATTGGAAACTGTTTCTCAGAAAATCCCCTGAGCCTGTAAAGAACCCTGAATTCTAGGATCCTCTCATAGGGACTCAGACCCTATAGCCTCAGAGGGGTCTAGGAGTCTATCTCTTAAAAAAATCCTTGAATGCCCTTCTGATCATAGGATGGAGAGGATGCTGGGGGTCTGACTTTCCCACGTGCACAGTAGGAAGAGAGACCCTGTTGTGTGGACAGTTCATGCACAGTAGGGAGAGAGATCCTGTTGTGTGGACAGTTCATGCACAGTAGGGAGAGAGANCCTGTTGTGTGGACAGTTCATGCACAGTAGGGAGAGAGACCCTGTTGTGTGGACAGTTCATGCACAGTAGGGAGAGAGACCCTGTTGTGTAGACAGTTCATGCACAGTAGGGAGAGTCTGGGACAACACACCTGTCAAGTACGTGAGTAGGGAGAGAGACCCTGTTGTGTAGACAGTTCATGCACAGTAGGGAGAGAGACCCTGTTGTGTGGACAGTTCATGCACAGTAGGGAGAGAGACCCTGTTGTGTGGACAGTTCATGCACAGTAGGGAGAGAGACCCTGTTGTGTGGACAGTTCATGCACAGTAGGGAGAGAGATCCTGTTGTGGGGACAGTATTTTATGAAGTTGAAAGTAGAACCTTCTTAGGAAGTCATGGTTTTATCAAAGTAGCCAGTTTAGGAGGTCACTGGAATCTTCCAGGCGAGCAGTAACTCACTCCCTCCAGTCTAGGATGGGTGTTCACCACACACAGAGTCATTGGTGGCATCGTCTTTCTGCTACTTCCTGCTGCCTTGACTCTTCAGTAATAATAACTGATGCTCCAGTAGCCAACCTGAACCATAGAGTGGCCTTGAGAGTGGAAAGGAATTAGCCCTGGGCCATGAAGTTCCTCACTGCCCTTCTGTTCCAGGCAATGGGACAACTCTGGCCCTTGTGTGTTCATTTTGACCAGCAGTTGGTGTTACTATCCAGAAAGAATTTAGGTGAGCTGCTTGAGATCATCGGCACATTCCAGGGCAGACGCTGAACTCGGTCCTCAGCTGGCTTCCTCCTCATCTTCCTCGCATCGTGGACATGGTAGTGCTGTCTCAGGGAACCCTGCTAAGGCTCGAGAGCATGGGCAGGACCAGCCCATGATGAGGACAGCAGCAACTGGTCCATCTCCACTGTTGACTTCGCTGTGTTCAGGTTGACTCAGGAGACACTTCTCAGTGTACACGTGAGAGCATCTTCAGAGAGTTCTGAGGGAAGACCCACCCTGAACGTGGGNNNNCTGAACGTGGGCGGCACAATTTCATAGGCACACTTCTCAGTGTACACGTGAGAGCATCTTCAGAAGACCCACCCTGAACGTGGGCGGCACAATTTCATAGGCACACTTCTCAGTGTACACGTGAGAGTATCTTCAGAGAGGTCTGAGGGAAGACCCACCCTGAACGTGGGCAGCACAATTTCATAGGCTAGCGTTCTGGAATAAATAAAGCAGGACACAAGAGAAAACGCTCCCTGAGAGCCAGCATTCTCCTCTCTTGGCTTCCTGGTCCCAACCTGTGAGCAAGCAGCTTCAGGACCCTACGGCTATAGGCTATAGCTGTACTCCATCTCCATGCAATCCCTCCCCACAGGACGGTTCTGCAACTTATTTTGTCATGGGAACCGTAAAAGTAACTAATGTAGCAGACACCAGGCCACTTGGATGCTAACCTCATTCCATTATCACCAGAATCTTTTAGAGTGAGGCATTTTCTTTATTGAATCCATTTCACAGATGGAGAAATGGGGGCTGGAACATACAGAGTCCCTTGACCAAGGCCTCCCAGGCAGCCAAGAGTAGCCCACCTTCCCTTGTGGAATGCTACTTCCTTCTGAGAGCCTTTCCCATCCCCCTCCAGTAGGTCCTTCTATCATCCCTCCAGCATCTTGAAGTCAGTCAGCCAGGGCAGAGCTGTCCTGTAATGCTCCGTGTATATGTGGGGGGAGTGTTAGGGGCTAGGGAGTAGGGGAGATGGTAGAAAGGCATCTTTCCACCGAGACCCCTTTCCAAACAAAACAGAGCTTTTTAACTCGGTGTTCAAGCTAAGTAGGTGATTAAATGAACGCGTTTTCCTTTGCCAGTGGTTAATGAAGGTTGAATTAACCTCTGCAGTTACAGTGTGCACCTCTGAAACTGGGTCTCTGCTTGCAACAGAAAGCCAACAGGGAGTGACAATTGCAACATTATGTAAATGACCGCCAGAAACCCAGTTGCTGCTGGCAACCAGAGAGTTTGAGGAATGGGCTCTGTCTGTCTCTGACACCCTGGCCAGACTCCTACTTCTTATCCTGTTTGCTCCTCACTGTAGTTCCTAGGGCGAGGGCATCAGGCTTGTCCCTGTGCAAGTGTCCCATGGAGGCTGTGCCTTTAAATGATGATACTACATGTATCTGCATTGGGGCCTCTGCAGGACAGCATCCCCCCTCCTCTGGCCCCATCCCTTCCAGCTGCTTCCCTATCAAGGTCCTCCTCCTGGCTACTTCTGATTACGGTTTATTGTGTTTACTTGGTTTATACTTCCTAAGAAAAGGGATGGGTTCAATGGGTGTAGGCAGATTACAAACATGGTTCCCTTGGGCTAGAACAGAAGAGAGTCTCCCTCCTCGCCGCCTCCCCCAGCCGGGCCTGACCTTACCCTGTCTCCTGGGCAGGCACAGTACAGGCAAGGAAGGAGTAGAGTTCATGATGATGGCAGAGGCTGCTCATAGCATGGTAGACCAGGAAGCTGAGAACGTGATAGGAACCAGGGGCTGGCCATTGCCGTCAAGGGCCCTCTTCTAGTGACTCATTTCTGCCAGCTGGGCCTCACCTCCTAAGGGTTCCCCAGCCTTCCCAGGTAGCACTGTCAATGGAGGGGCAAGTGTTTAAAGCATCATCTAAAGGGGATCCTTTCAGACTCAAATCCTAACCTTGTTCTTCAAAGACTGCAACCGTACCTGCCCCATCAACTCTGCCTACACAATGCTGGACCACTGTTTTATCTCTCACCAGGAAACGTATCTAGAAAACAGCTCCAACCAACTTCTGAACTCTGTTGAATAAGACACATACCATGTATTCCCTTTTATAGATGAAATTGTTGAGGGGGAAATAGCTTTCTTAAGTGAGCAGGCAGAGAAGGCAGGACTCAAACTCAGTGTAGCTGTCAACTTGACCCAATCGAGAATCCCCTGGTTAGAGGCTCACAGGTTGGCCTGTGGGTGTGTCTGTAGGGGATTGCCTTGACAGCATGAACGGATGAAGGATGAACAGACCACTGTGGGCAGCATCATTTCCTGGGTTTGGCTCCTGAACTAGATATGAGTGGGGAAGGTAAACTGGGCACTAAGCATGCGTACATTTATTGCTCTTTGCTTTGGATGTGGATGCGATGGGATGAGCTGTTCCTGCTGCCATTGGCTTCCCTGTTGTGATGTCCTGTAACCTCAAAATGTAAATGACAAATAAACTCTGTCTTCCATGGGTTGCTTTTTTGGAGGGGTGTGGTACCACAGCCATAGAAGTGAAACTGAGACAGCCAGGTACCCGATTTCAGCCAGAGTCTTTCGAAGGCTGGCAGGGAATGGAAGGGCAGCAGTGGACAGGATGGCAGTAGTCATTACTCCGAGCTAGAGTGGTCGTGGTTGTTCCCTAGTTTCTTCTTTCAGGCATTGTGTTGTCTCGTTGGTCTCTAGTGGGTGCACACCATTTCATCAGAAAATTGAAACATAATTCCATGAGAAATTTTCATTGTTCTTCATATAAACAGAAATCCAACATAAAGGTAGATTAATGGTTGGCGTGGCAATGTATGCCACTAAGCGACTGGAGTCCATTTATTCTCTTAAGCAGATGGGATGCCCTCCTGGCCTACACATTGTGTTTGCCTCGCAAAACCTCTCTCCCTAAACAGAGCCAAGGTAAATGTGAGCCCAATTACTACTGGATTAGCCCAGACCTTGAAGCTCCGATCAGTCTCTCGGGCTCGGAGCCCAAGGTCTGTCTCCAGCTGTGCCCACATCTCCCAGAGCAGTCAAGGGACACAAAAGGGACTTGAAATAAAATAAAAAAGACCAACTGTTATTCTTCCAAAACTTCAGGGAGTGAAGGCCTTGTGTCTCACAAATACCATATTTCATAGGACCAGCACTCAGGAAGCCAAAACAGGTGGATCTCTGGGAGTTCAAGTCTTGCCTGGTCTACATTATGAATTCCAGGGCAGCCAGGTCTACATAGTAATATCCATCC
>LOJH01018835.1:0-21541 GCA_001685095.1 Ellobius talpinus | reverse complement strand
TGCTCTGCTATAGGTCCAAAGCAGTTTCTTTATTAACCAATGGTAATCACAGCACACAGAGGACCTAAAGGACTGCTTTGGGCCTGTGCAGGGGATAGAGGTAGGTGGTGAAAACTAAGCTGAATGCTGGGAGAAAGCAGGTGGAGTAGAGAGAAGCCATGGAGCCCTGCTGGAGACAGACGCTGGAACCTTGCTGGTAGGCCACGACCTCGTGGTGAGGCACAGATTAATGGAGATGAGCTAAATTAATATATAAATCTACCCAATAAGAAGTTAGAGCTAATAGGCCAAGCAGTGATTTAATTAATACAGTTTCTGTTTGATTATTTTGGCTCTGGGTGGCTGGGATGAACAAGCAACCTCTTCACAACATCTATTCATTAACCAATCATATTCACAGCATACAGAGGGGACTCCCACATTGCTTTCTTTTCCCATCAATACCACAGGCCTATGGCTCCTCCTAGGATTGCCCACATCCAATGCAGCCTTGAGGTATATAGTTAGATGTCACCAGTGTCTTTCTAGCCCCATGTCGGGACCAGTTGCTGGGCAACTAGAAAGGGGTAACAGTGCCAGGGTGGCGTGAGGCTCAGTGCTCCGTCTGAAATGGAGGTTTAACACAGAAAGCATTAAAAACATAGCTGACAGGAAAGCCAACTTACAATCATGTGGCTCATTCTCAAGAGAGCCCTACTGATTAGCCAGACATAGTGACAGTCCTACAACGTCTAGCGACAGGAGGACCAAGTATTCAAGGTCATTCTCACTTACATCATGAATTTGAGGCCAACCTGGGATACATGAGATCCTCTCAAAATAAATTAAAAAAAAAAACAACAAAAAAAACCTACCAGAATGGTAAGGAATGGCAGGATGATATAGTACTTGCCTCCAGAAGGAAACTAAGTCTTTGTCCTATTATGGATCTATATAGGAAAAGAAATTAAAATTTCAGAAAGCTGCTTAAAGTCACATGTTAGCCCAAGCACAAAGCATTATAGGTAATTGGTTGGTGCGCAGAAGCAGAAACAGGTTCAGCTAGCAAATCAAGGTCTCCTGCTAACTGCCATCCCAGAGTCTCTGTTTTAAGCCATAGGAGATGGGTGGGGGTCAGGCTGGTGCAGAGTCCTTCCTTGTTAACTCTTAGGCAGAAAAACAGGGCCAGAGACCCAGTAATTTTTTTGGGGGGGGATGGGATGGGGGAAAGGCTAGAAAGGGCCTCTTGTTGATTCCAGATTTCCCAGCCACAATTTTAAGAGAGGAATCCCACTCCTCCCAAGACAATGGAAACCAAAGGGCATGGCCAGAGCCTGGCAGGCGGGGATCTAAGAGCAGAGCAGGTATGGAGGGTTCTGATGAGCTTGTGTTGGAAGGAGAGAAAGCAGAAGAGTGTCTCCGTCTATCCTGTATCTCATGGATACTACCAATCAAGAGCGATGTCATGGCCTTGGGTGATGGGTGGGGGGGCACTCCAGGCTCAGAGAGGCCAAATGCGGTGGCGGTGCTAGCCTCTGACTCAGAAGTCTAAACCATAGAAGGCTTCTGCAAACACAAGGGGGCCTGTGAGGTATGGCAAAGCAAATCGGATTAGACGTCACCTGCCTGGACCACTTAGTGACTAGAGCTGGCATCCAGCTGCTCCCAGGACACAGCTTACAGCTGCAGGTCCTTCCACTCAAGGTGGTGGTGGCTTTCAGGAGAATCTCAGGTAGAGGAGAAACATAGTTGGAGCAGCTGTTGCCAATTCAGGGCTGTGTGGCTTCTGTGCCTCAGTTTCTTCCTCAATAAAACAGATAATACCTGCTCAGGAGAGCTGCTGGGCAGATTAAACATGAAAATCACTTGAAATGTTAAACAAACAACACAGTAAATGCTCAATAAATGTGAACCGATGCACTTATTCCCCAGCCCCAATCCCTTTAACCCACTCTAACAGAGGAAACGAGAGGTTTACTGCAGCCAAGGTTCTTGTGTTTCAACAGGCTTTGGGGGATGCGGTGTGGAAAATGGATTAGAGAGGGAGGAGGCTGGAGCCTGGGAACCCAGGGAGAAGTCTGCAGGCATCCAGATGGGAGGTGGAGGGACGGAAACTCGAGGTTCTTGGCAGTGGGATTCAGGAAATATTTCAGAGACATTCTCTCCAGGACGTGATAACAGGTTGGGAATGGAGGTTTGGCAGAAGGCGCTGTCTTTGAGGGAAGCATGAAGGTGGGAGGGCAGGACAGGGAAGGCAGCAGCAGCGCTCGTCCTGGGGGGGTGGCCTAGGACTGGAGGCCCAGCCAGCGCCGGGCATACACAGGCTGGGGAGTGCTTCTGGACGTGGGGGGTCGCTTCCCGGGGCAGCTGGCCGGGGAAGCTAGGTGGAGTACGCCAAGGTGCTAAGTCCGACTTCCTCCCCAGCGGGCCTGCCGTGTGTTTGCCGGGCGTGCCTGGCCGAGTCCCCAGTGGGCTCGCTAACACTGTGCCTGGAATCGCTTTCCTTCCTTGCTCAGCAGCTCTGTCTAGGTGCTTGCAGGGAGGCCGGCGCCTCCGGCCTGCGGCTTCGACTATAACCCGGGTTCAGTAGAGCTATTTAGACAACGGGAAATCGCCGCCTCTGGCCTCCAGGGGGCAGGACCTCTCCACCTGAGGTCCACTCACCCAGCCCGCCAAGCTGTGCCCCGCCTGGGTCCCCACCTGCTCCTGCCTAATGGACCTCTGCTTGGACCCTCTACTGGTCACACACAATAGGCGACCATCCCCACCCTCCTGCCAGAATATTATGGGGGACCCCACAGGATCACAGACGTGCGCTTTGAGGCGCAGGCTCTTCAAGCTCCCTGCACTCCCAAAGCTGGACCAGCCAAGGCTTCACGCTGTGAGGGATGCAGGATGCCCGCCCAGCTTGCGGTTGGTGGTAGATAACAAGCTTCCCAATGGCTTGAGCTCCAGAGTTTTCCATCGCTGCCTCCAGATTAGTCTTTCTTCTCTTTTAAGACAGTGTGTGTGTGTGTGTGTGTGTGTGTGCGCGCGCGCAGCTCAGGCTTTGCGGGAGTTGCCACCCACTGAAGTGCTCATTTGTGGTCCACAGGGTCTGCAGTTTGCCCGAAGTGTGGGGCCAAGCTCAGTCGGCTGTGGTCCATTCTGCTGCAGGCTGAAAAGGAAAAGCCCAAGAGTTGTGCCATTGCCAGCCTGGGAAGGTCAGCCACTTTCTGAGTGGCACACCTATACCTGGACGATCCCTGGGTGTGTCTCCAAGTGCCTACAAAGTTAAACTGTCAACAACTCTTAGTTTGACTAATCCAAAGCATGCTCCTCTTCTTGCTCCCTGGGGAATGGCGGGGGAGGGGCCCCAGGGGCTGGAGAAGCCTTTGGGAGTCTGTTTCTTGTTTCTGTTAGTGTGGGTGTACAGCTCTTACTGGGGGCTGGTTTCTGCCCATGCAAACACAACTCTTAACTCACCCACCCCCCGCCAAGTATGAATGATCATGGACCTGGATCACAGATTCAAGTTACCTCAAGCACTGCGTTCCAACACTGTAACAGGTTCAAGAGGGTCTTACAGTAAAGGAAAAAAGAAAGTAGTGAGTTTAAAATGCTCCAGCATGGGGGAATCTGGAGAGCCTGCTATTTTTCTGACTGGATAGCTCCTTGCATCAGTCCTGCAGACTTGGCTGAATGTGGGCAGGCACCAGCCCCACACCCTCAGTGTGCCAGTCACAACTCAGGGGCTATGTGGCTCTTGCAGACAGGACCTCCCTGCCTTCATGTGTAGGTGTCACCTACACAGCCAAGCACCAATCACAGACCACAGCAGCTGAGAAAAAGCCATCAAGTAAACAAATCCAACAATGAGAACATTTCAGAGTGTGTAAACCACATATATTAAGTTCATTGAAAGAGGTTTCAATTAAATCAAATGTCTGTTCACTTCCTTCCACTTAAATACAAAGTTAAATCACAGTAATGTGAGAGGTTAAGGCGTTGGTGCTCTGGCCAATGATAACAATCCCAGTACCATAAACGCTCACACAGCTCACCGATCCACTAACTTAACGGCACATCCATGGTTCTGCTCTCTCTCTGTACTGGCTATGCTTTCATCATCCTCCGAGTTAAATGTCTTCCACAAAAACTTCTCATTTGCTTTCCAAAGGGGAGCTTCCAGTTCATCTTTCCTTTTGGAGGCTGTGGAGCGGGGAGCCTTGGTACACAGAGTCTCTATCACTGCCAAGTCAGTGAGTTTGCTAAGACTGTCATCATTCTGCTCATTCAAGATGTCCCAGAAATCTTTGGGTCTCTGCTTTGCTTTTGTCACACATCCTGAAAGAACGTTCTCTGGCAGCTGTGTGGGACCCTCCCTGCAGCTTTTAAAGAGGTCATTAAGAATAGAGGTGTCACCGAGTAAGCCTTCCACAGGAACGTTTTCTGACGCTGGGTTTTCTACCCTGCTGTTTCCCAGCTTGAGAAGTGATCTGTCTCTGGAACTGCATGCCCCTGGGGAATTCTCTCGCTCTGCCTCTGGGGCTCCAGGCTTGCTGTTTGGACAGAAAAGTGTCATGCTGTTCCTGGGTGTGTGGTCATTTCTCTCACTGTCGCTCTCTTGAGTAAAGCTGACAGACAATTTCTTAATTTTTGTATCACTAGAAAATATCTCTTCTCCACAGGAACCATGATTTTGAAATCTGGTTGACTTTCCTTTACATAGTTTTGGGTTGTAAGCTTGAGACATTTTGTTGGTAGGATCACTGCATGACCAAGTGTTATCATTTTTGCACCGTTCTTTTAAAAGAGATTCTTTTCCTTTGGATTTATTCTTGACCCTCTCTTCCTCCTTGTGGACAGATCTGGTCGATTCTGGGGCAGAACTCATGAAGAACCCCTTTACCTCTGGGTGCCGAGGGCTGTAGAAGTCCCTGAGCAGTTTCAGTCGCTCCTCAGACGTGGCTCTGGTTACCTGTCCAGCAAACTCCTGTACAGATGACTTGTAGTAAGAGGCCATTTCTTCAAACTGCTTTCTAGAGATTGGATAGACAAAGCCAGGAGTTACTATTTTGTATTACACTTACAATTTATTTTGAAAGAGCCAATAAGAAAGCTGTTAAGATGGCCCAGCAGGTACAAGTGAGCAGGACCTGCATTCAGTCAGAACACATGCAAGGGTGGAACGAGAGAGCCAACTCCAGACCGCTGTCCTCTGGTCTCCACATGCTCTGTGGCGTGTGTGCCTGCACTCGCACACTGCAGTGGAGTTAAGGACTTTTAATGTGCTTGTTAGCAGTGACAGGAAACATAAAGACAGAACAATGCACCTTGCCCTTTGGAATATTAGCTTAACTCCATCCTAGGAGAATGTGCCTCTTCCCTAATGCTAACAGAAATGGTCTTTTACCTTATTAAATCATCAGCTTTTTCGGTGACTCTGATTTATACTATTATGTATTTCCTGGGAATTATGAGAACCCAGCAAGCTACTCCTCCAGTTAGTCAATTTATGACTGACATGAGAATCATCATTAAATATTCTGTATTTGAGAATCTATACTGCATTCAAGTCTCAGAATAATATTGTTAAAGAATGGCTTTGATAAATGGAAAATTCTGAAAAAAAATTCCCTTTCACAGTATAGAATTTCACAGGGCTTTTGGTTGAGCTTTAAAGAAAGCCCTGTAAATGTAGTCTGGTTTGGGAGGTCCTTCTGTCTGTGTTGCTTTTCTTGGTTAATGAATAAAGAAAACTTCCTTGGCTCCTTGATAGGGCACAACTTAGGTAGGCAGGGAAGATGGAACTGAATGCTGGGAGAAAGATGGGTGGAGTCAGAGACGCCATGGATCCGCCACCAGAGTCAGCCGCAGAACCTTGCCGGTAAGCTACAACCATGTGGCGACACACAGATTAGTAGAAATGGGTTAAATCAAGATGTAAGAGTTAGCCAATAAGAAGGTAGAGCTAATGGGCCAAGCAGTGATTTAATTAATACGGTTTCTGTGTGGTTATTTTAGTGCTAACCTAGCCGGGGTGGCTGGGAACTAACAAGCATCCCCTCCTCCTACAGTAGCCCCCCACCCCCACCCCCAATTGATTCAATCTGTGCAGACAGCTCATCATGGAAGCCAGAGCCCATTTTTACTAAGCATGGTGGTGTGTACACCTACATGCCTAGTACTCAAGAGACAAGAGGATGGAAAGTTTGAGGCAATATGGGCTACATAGAGTGACTCTGTCTCAAAAACAAACAACCCCCCCCAAAACAAATAAACAAAGTAAGATGTTATTTGAAGACACAAAGTGCCTTCCTAGAGTAAGATACTAACAAACACTTCTCTATGTACACACACAAATGGGCCTTCTGGAACCCTGGTAAAGCAGAGGCAGAAAAATTATTTAGGTTCCTTGAGCCATAGACTGCTGCTTTCCACAGTGAGGATTTAGAATCTAAATTGTATCTATCCCCTAAACTACACTGAAGTTCAATGTGATAGCATTGGCAAAAGGACCTATAGGATCAAAGTAAAGTCATGGGTAGGGCATGGATCCCATAGGGCTAATGTCTTCATAAGGCAAGAGAATAGGGAACTAGCACAAGGGTGTTTTCAAAAGATCCCAGTTTTGAGCCAGGCTTGGTAACATATGCTTGTGATCCTAACACTCTGGATGTGGAGGCAGGAGGATTGAGTTCTTGATCAACCTCAGCTATATGGTAAGTTTAGAGCCAGCCTGCCTCATCTCCCTCCCCAGTGAAAAAATAAGGTACAGCGTATGGCTTTGCTGATGCTGCATTTGGGGCATAAGTTGGGAACCTAAGTATCTGTAAATTTTTCTTAAGATAAAAACCAAAGCCAATTCTGCAGCACATATTAAAGGCCTCACAGTTTTAGAGTTGTATTTCACTTTATACAACAGGTCTTTGATGGGGTTAAAGACTAGTAGATAATCGTAGTTACTTTTCTCTCATGACTTAGCCAAGTTATTTATAATACAGGACTTAGACTCCTTAAAATAATTATCATTTAGCATATGTTTATTGCTTAATATTGTTTATGCTGGCTGTAATTTTAATTTTTATACTTGATATCTTTTCTTATTGTACATAGTTTTGTATTGGGTTTGGAATTCTCTTATTTAGACAAAAAGAGGAGGTGCTGGGAAACTCTTTCAGCCAATGGCCTTTGAGATGCTGGACCAGGTTGGGCATGGCCTTGGGTACTAAAAAACATGCTCTCTCTCTCTCGCTCTCTCTCTGTCTCTGTCTCTCTGTCTCTCTCTCTGTCTCTCTCTCTCTGTCTCTGTCTCTCTCTCTGCTGTTGGATTCAGTTCCTGTTCCCTGCACATGCTTAGAACTGTAATCTATGAGTTCCCCCTAAATAAAGAACCCTTTATTATTCTCAAGACTGAGCTAGTGTGGGACTACCTTATTCGTGTTCACCTACACAAATCCATTTCCAGGACCTAGTAAATGTTTTTACTTATATTTATAAGGATTTAGTGACCAAGAGGATTTTAAGTGATGTATTCTATTTATCCAAGACTTGGTGGCACCTCTGTCTCAGCAGATGCCAAAGCAACTACCTCTGCTGTGCTGAAAGGATGCTTGCCCTCACCTAGGACTCTGGGTGGGTCGTCCCTGGGAAGAGTGCTGCTTTAACACTATTTAGCCCATGGAACCTTGAGTGAATTATGTTCACGGCTGCACAGAAGGATTATTTTTTACCTTCCAACTCATTTTCCTAATTCTGGGACCTTCAACAGAATTTTCTCTAAGAATTCAATGAAAATGCAAGGTGTAATTAGGAACACAAGCTACCCACTTTTGTGAAGAAAAAAAATAGTAGAGTAGCTTTAGGAAAAGGAAAAAACCAGTGAGGAGTCATCTGGAAGTTACGATGGCTAACATTCCAAAGCATGTCTACTCTTGGGAAGGAGCTGGACCACATCTGCTATCAACATGTCACTGCCTTTGCTTTCTGAGGGTTGGAGGTGTTGAAAGGCCATCATGTGGCTGCTACAAGACACTGTCTTGACTCTGACTGACTATGATGGCAGCAGGAAGGGTGGGGTGTCCAGACAGGTCATGGCATTCTAGTATTACTCTTTACCTTTCACCTAGCAGGAGACATTTCCTCTGTGGGCTGTGAACAACGAAAGGACAAGAAGAAACCACCGCTGTCCTTCCCTCCTCTGAACACACTGCTACAGGGACCCAAGTTTCTTTAATGACTAGGGAAATACAGTCGCCTTCTAGAAGAGTAAATGACCACAATGAAAAGGCACACCCTGCAGGAATCACTGCAGCAAGCCTGCCTGGCAGGGCGAGGTGTGGCCTCATGCCAGCTCTATGGGTTACTGCGGGACTTGCTGCTCCTTTCCTGGCAGCTCAGCGACCAACTCTGAGCGAGAGCTGGTATCATTTCCACTGTCCCGAGGCCCCGTGGACCAGGCTTATGGGGCCACCTCACCAACTCTTGATGTCGACATTAATGCTTGCTTGTGGGGCTCCCACTGAACTCCTGGCTTACTCATTTCTTCACTGACCCTGGAGACAGCCTCATTTCCATGTTAGTCCACACTACATCTCTGTAATCCCAGAACGTAGCAAGTTAAAGCATGAGATTCCTAACACCAGTCTGAACTATACATAGCAAATTCCAGGCCAGTCTGAGCTACTTAGTGAAAGCCTATCTCAAAAGCATTTTGTTTTTAACATAGAAAAGTTCTGATTTTCTGAAATTTGGATATGAGGTATGTTTTTACATTATATACTTTATGATGAAGCTATACATCTTCTGAGAATTGGCCTGGAGTCTAGAGTTACCACAGATAACATACCTGCGGATTCCTTTTGGTGTTTCTCCAATGATGAAGGTGGTCTGGTTAGTACGGTAAACATCTTTCTTTTTCTGGCTCACAGGGTGGGATACACACAGAGGAGAGGAAATGGTTCCATCACTTGGGGTCTCATCTTTCTCTGTGTGTGCGTTCACCTTATTTTTGTATGTCTGTAAGAAAGGAAGTAAAAACTAAGCCTAAAAAATAGTTTTGGATCAATAAGACAAAGAACATCACACTTATTTCCCAGATACTCTTTACAGTAAAGCACATCACATTATTCAACTGGAGCAACTGTTGGAGGATATTAGTCTCCACCTTTAAAAGGACAGAGTATGGAAAAATGAGGTATTGTCTGCTGTCAAGGATGTGGATGTACTGATACACAGGCTGACAGCCACTATCCTAAGGATAATAACCAATGATTAAATGAATGAAGGTTCAGAATTGGTCTATATAGGCAAGGAGCGGTTGTCCACACCTCTAATCTCAGCAATTTGGAGGCAGAGGTAGGTAGATCAGGCAGGCATTCAAGTCATTCTGAAGAACACAGGGATTACCACCTAATCTCAAAAAATAACACAGGACTAGAGATCACTCAATAGGAAGAGATGCTTGCATGCAGGCCTGATAACCAGATCCCACAAGGAGGCAGGAGAGAACCAATACCTAGAGATTAGTTGTCCCCTAACCTACATATGCATGTTATAGCACAGACATGTGCCCCCCTGTAAATAAAAAAATTTAAAAATAAAACCAAAAAAGTCTACCTAATTTATTTGTATTTTTGTAAAAGTTATAAATCAGTTTTTGTTGAATTTTATATAAGCACAAAAGCTAGAAAAAGGAACCATTATGTAGCAAAAGGAGAAACCAATTTCATAAGTCCTCTGTTAGGCTGAAGAATATTCATTGTTTTAAAGATATCATCAATCAGGTAGTGGTGGCACACACCTTTAATCCCAGCACTCGGGAGGCAGAGGCAGGCAGATCTGAGTTTGAGGCTAGCCTGGTCTACAGATGGAGTTCTAGGACAGCCAGGGCTACACAGAGAAACCCTGTCTCAAAAACAAACAAAACCACTTCTCCGCATTGTCTACAGTTTGTATGTTATAAACAAAACCAAACTTACTTTATAATAATTTTATGGGCTGTTGTTTAATGTCAGGAAAAGATATTATATGCTTCTAATCTCAATGGCAACTGTGGCCAGGTATAAAGTTCTACTCCATTCCAAAAATAAAAATAATAGAAACAAATTTAGAACAACAAAAATATACTTAAATTCAAAAGTAAGAAAATCAAAAGTAAGAAAACCAAACTTTCTAGCTTCCAAAACCAAAGAAATGACATAGCAATGATGGGAGCCCAACTGGCCACAGGTTAGTATTCTAGAACATGGCCCACAGGACCTGTGTGGAGCTGGGAGATGGAAATGATTTAACTCCCTGAAATAAAACAACAACAAATAAACAACAAACAAACAAGCTAGGAAGATAGTTTCATCCGCAAAATGCTTACTGTGCAACCATGGAGATCTGTTTGGGGGCTGGCTAGATGACTTGGTGGGGAGAGGCTTGCTCCGAAGCCTGAAAACCTAAGCTTGATTCCCAGAAAATATAGAAGTCACTTTCTCACCACTACTGCACTAACACACGCGCACATATGTACACTAACTAAAGAGTGTTAGTACTTCTACTAATGATAAAGGGTCCGAGTTTAATCTTAGGACTCATCAAAGCTGGGTGCAGTGGGCCACGCTTGTGATCCCGATGCTGGGGAAGAGGCAGGAGGATCCTAGGGCGCACTGTCCCAAGGAAGACAAGACACATTTGTGCACATACATGTACCCATCTGCATACTAGAAATACACGGAGCAAAAATAGCAGGAGCATCAGCGGCAGCAATGCTGGAGATGTGGTAAATGTTTGTCCAAAACAATCAGTGCCTTAGTTCCTACTCAGCACTCCCCTCCCCACAAGAAGGATAGCTGATTTGCACATCAAAGTTAGACAAGCCTAAACTGGTATACAGAACAAAAGTAGGGGCCATCTTCTTACTTCTTACCTTAGAGAGAAAGAACTGTCGTGGGAACTCCTTTAGTGGTTCTTTCTAAAAGGCCCATTTGGGCATAGTATCTAAAAAGTTATCTAGAAAGAACCACTAGAGACAAACAGAATGGCTAGTTGGTGACAATCAGAGAATTTTGTATATGCTGTTTGGTAAGAAAAGCTATGCTGAAAACTGGACAAGAACCAGTGAAAACTAGAGTCCATTGAGGTCCAAATACCAAAACAGTATAAGAAGGCTTCCTGAATCAAAAGGAGGCTTGTGATTCGGTTGGGAAAGAAATTAAGAAAGTCCTAAAAAACACTAAAAGCCCAGCATTGTTAAGCCACAGGTACAACCAAGATGTGAATTCTGTTGCAGAATGACAGGGATCAGGCAATCTGAAGGACACCTGAAGGATACTTTCAATTATCTTATCGGGAAAGATTTAAAAAAGAGAAAGAAAACCCCTGCATGGCATTGTATAAGAACACTCGAGACAGTGCCAAATATAAACTTTAGCAAATAGATTTAAGGTAAAATAGAAACAATACATGGGTTAGACAGCAAGCACAGACTTGCAACGAGAGCTGATAAACTAGGGAAATAAAATAACTCAGAATTTAGTGTAGGTACTGAGAGAAGAGATGGAAAGTATATTTAGAAATGCAAAAAAAATCAGAAAATGGAGAGGGAATACAACCATAGGGCAAGGAATTAAAGAAGACAAAACTTCAAACTAAAAAAAGGAGAGAGCATCTTTATTAGGAACAAAGTCAATAAATATCTTTCTTCAGATTACATATAAGGGAATATTTTAAAAACTGGAGTGAGAGATGGTAGAAAAGAACTGGCAAATTTAAGACTTCTAATAGTGCCAGCAGAACAAAATGGTAATATCTTCAGTATTATTCAAGGCCATGCCACCTATAATCACACACAGGTCAAACTACAGCTTGACAACTGCTCAAGCCAGGCACTGTAGAGCATGCCTGTACCCAGCTACTTGACTGTCTGGTCAAGGTCTATCTGGACAAAATAAAGAGAGTTGATCTCAAAAACACAGGAAATTTCAAATATAAAAAGATTATTAGAATTCACTGGCTACACATTGTTGATTTTTTCCTTCATGGTGTGCTGGCTAGTTTTATGCCAACATAGATACAAGTTAGTCACTGCAGAGGAGGGAGCCTCAATTGAGAAAAATGCTTCAATCAGAGCAGGTTACAGACAGGCCTGTAAGGCATTTTCTAGTTAGTGGTTGACATGGGTGGGACCACCCTTGGGCAGTTGGTGGTGGGTTCTATAATGAAGCAGGCTGAGCAAGACACAGGGAACAAGCCAATAAGCAGCACCCTTCCATGACTTCTGCATCAGTTCCTGCCTCCAGGTTCCTGCCCTGTTTGAGTTTCCTGGCCCGGTTTTCTTCAATGATGGATTATAATGTGGAAGTATAAGCCAAATAAACCCTTTCCTCCCCAACTTGCCTTTTGGTCATGCTGTTTCAACACAGCAATAGGAACCATAAGACGGAGGGGAACAAAATAGGAACAAAATGGCCCATGTTCACAAGACAGGTAGAGAGTACATTTTGACTCCATGGATATTCTAAGTAGTTACTATGTTCCCATTACTATGCATCTGAGACACAAACACACACTGAAGCCATATCACCCAAGGATATAAGAGGTAAGACCATTTAAAGATTACTTAGCCCCTTGGTTTCCTTGCACAACATGTATACCTTAATTTAGTTTCGCATGCCCTCCCCCCTTAAAGCAACTGTGTGCAAACACAGGAACAAACCGTGCCAGGCAGACAGGTACGATCGAAGCTCTGCCAACAGCAGTCAGGAATACTGGAAGCTGCTTCGTTAAGGTCATCAGGTTTTTAAATTGCCTGAAAACATCATCAATGAAGATAAAAAAGAAACTGATCTTTAATATAAATCCAAAAGAGATGTTACGTATTTATTTCTATGAGAAACAAGATGAGGGTTATAAGTAACTAACAGACTCTAAATCCCCAGAGATGACTGTTCACTATTTTAAGAGATGGGAATGCTAATGGGAACATAAGGAGAATAAACAGGAGAGCAGCTGGACCAACCAAGAACTCTCCTTCCTGCTACACTGTGATTTCTGAAGCCATGGAGAGACAGTGCTGGGCAATGGTTCTTTTCAATTGTTTATGTGATTGCTCTTTCTGACATTAAAAAGCTCACATTTTATATACATTTAAAGAATCAGTTTTATAAATCCTTCAAGAATTCAGCCTTTGCAACCAAAGATACTGGATAAATAGGTCATTAGGTTTTCTGACATATTACACAATTTAAAACCGGATTCTTAAAAGGAGAAAATTCATTTTCCCCCTCACATGAATTCTACATCTTATTTTTTTTAAAAAGACATGACTTCAAATTGCTATTTTAGTAGGTAATTTTACTACTTTATTGAAATTAGTTTGTAAGCCATAAATTTGTATTTAGTCCAACTGTATTAAGATTTCAGGAATGTTTGTGCTGTCACATTTATACTGAATTATAAGTATGGAATGGAGGTAGTGGATTACATTCTGATTGCTGTATAACAAGTTACCATGGTATTATTGGCTTGTAACAACATAAACTCCTGACCTTACATTTTTGTAGGTATGTCTGACACGGGTCTCACTGGGCTAAAATCAAAGTGCTGGCAGAGTTATGTTCCTTTTCAGAGGCTCTAGGGGAAAATTCATTTCCATACTTCACCAACTCTCAGATGCAGAACACAGTCCTTGTCTTCCTGTAACACTTCTTTTGGGGTCACACCACCCGTTGTGTACAACCAGGGAGGGTACTGCTGGTAAGAAGGAATGTGACTATCCTAAGTCCAGCCAGATAGTCAGGGCAAAGGATCCTGGCCAGCTGGGTAGTATCCTTTAATGGTATCCATCCAGTTAATTCAACAAGACCATCTTGATTCAACCTGAATTGCACCTATAATCTTAGTTCTCGGTTGTTAGGTAAGGTAACATACTAACGAGTTCCAGAGATTAGCCATGGGCAAGAATTTTAGGGACTCTGGGATTTTTTCTTACTAAGGGTCCTTTGCTAGAGTTCACTGGCCTTATGAAGATTCTAGGGACCACAGAGAAAGGTACTCTTGACCTTCTGAAGCTGCATTTGCAGGGTGTGTATGTGAGCATCCACACAACTCTTAGAAAAGCCTAGAGCTTTTTCTCTTTGTATTAAGTTGTATGTGAGCACAAAGAATTATGAACTGCTGGTTTACGTGGCAGCTCTATTTATGTAGTTTTTAAAAATTATTATTTTTGAAAAATAATGTCCATATTAATTTATAAATATTGTGGTTTTTGTTACAGAGGAGGTTTTCACTGTTTTATCTTAAAGTCATACAGCTAACTCTTTACAGCAGCTGAGATGGGCAATTAATGCCACAGTGAAGCGTAGCTGCACTGACAATGTGCAGACAGGACAGGACAATTCACCATCAGGCTATGGAGTCCTGACAATGAGGTGACACTAAGTCCCTAAGGAAAAGTGGATGAGGCATTTAAAAAGTAATCCTGTCTCTTTTAGCATCAGGACAGAGGGTGAACTTGCTCTTGTGGCTCAAGGCATGAAGCTGAAAGAAAAAAAATTCTCTTTTTCTCTCAAGAGAGCAGGACTGGCAACAACTGGATAACTGGTTAGGAACTGGATAGAAAGCTTTGCAACTACAAGGTGAAGTAAGAAAGCAAACCCTGTTTCTGCACAGCCACAAAATTACCCCCTTCCCACTGATTGGTGGATTGGGTGAGACAGTGTTTCAGGATGTACCCCCGACTGGCCTTGAACTCAGTACCTAAGACCCACACTGGTCTTAAGCTCACAATTCTCTTGCTTCTGCTTCTTTTGTTTCTTGTGTGCTAGAATTATAAACATGAGCCTGGCATCTCTAATATTTTCTCTAAAAATCTGTTGCAGTTTATATATGAAATGCTCCTACAGGCACATGTATTAGAGCATTTGCTCTCCAGCTGGTGGCACTGTCTAAGGAAGCTGTGGAACCTTTGGAATGTAGGCTTTGCTGACAGACACAGACCATTAGGGCTAGTCTTGAGGGTTACAGCCTGGCCCTGCTTTTGATCCCCCTTCTTACTGACTTGCTAAAACATGTGGAGCCTCTGCCACACACTTCTGCTGCCACAAACTCTAACATGCCTTCCCCACCATGACAAACTGAAGCTATGAGCCAAAATAAGTCTTCTGTTAAGTTGCTTCTGTCATATACTTTGTCACATGGACCATAAAAGTAACTAATGTCAAGACTGGGGGCTGGAGCCTGGGCCCAGCAGTTTAGAGTACCTGCTGCTCTTGCAGAGGACCTGGGTTTGGTTCTCAGTGCCCACAAGGTGGCTCACAACCACCCATAACTCCAGTTCTAGGAGATCTAATGCCATCTTCTTGCCTTTGTCATGCAGCCCAAACACTCATACACATAAATAATATTTAAAAACATCAAGATCAGTCTTGAAGTTGGGTACAGTGGTGGACATCTGGAGACCTAGCACTCAGGAATAGAGGCACGAGGATTGTGAATTTGAGGCCAGCCTGAGCTATACAACAAAACAAAACCTTGTCTCAAACAAAAAAAAGTTAAATCGTTTCAAAAGAAAAATTAATACAAATATGTTCATTATTAAAGTACTTTTTCAAGGAGAAGGTACTGACAAATAAATGGTTCTGAAGCTATGTTAGACATAAATTCTAATTATGGTTGTAGCAAAAATAAGAAAGGAGTTATGAAACTAAGAATCTCGTGTACTCTTCACTGAGTACGAGTATTTCTCCTAAACACTTACCTTAGAAAACATCACACTTCAAACGGCCTCTCACTCAGTAATTGCTATGGGGATGACCAATCCCATAAATTATGCACCACTGTTAGTTAGGTATGTTCACCACTGTGTTTGTATGAGAAAAAAAATCAAATCCAACTTTTAGAATCTTTGTTAAAAAATAAAACTCACTGCACAAAGGGAAGAAATGCAGCAATCATTCCTCAATAATATAAAGTTAAACAAGTCCATCTAATAAGATGTCCTGAATAAAAAGCAGGAGGTTAGTCATAAAGATGAACTTATCAGAGGACAATAAAGTAGTCATCTTAATTAATAAGCAGTAAGTAACATTTCTTTCCTCTTTGGACATGCAGAGCCTACAAGGTACAGTCAGTTGAAAATGGGAAAATAAGTGAAATAACTCTGCTGTCCTTTTAGAGCTTTAAGATAAAGATAGAAAAAGTAAACCATAGGCTAAGCTAATTATGTGGACCCTAGTCTTACAGCATTGAAACTTTAGATATAGTATGTTGCCTTTACAAAAATAATTATTACATTTTAGTATATACAAGTTAATCTACATAAAACGCTTCTACAAATGACAATTGTTCTGACATTTTTGGCCAAAACTATCTACCAATAATTAACAAACTTGTAAATTTCTTGTCGTTGGAGGCCACTTGTTCATTTCCTGGACACCTAGACTCCCAAAATAATCACATAGAAACTATATTATTTGTAATACTGTTTGTCCAATAGCTTAAGTGTATTGCTAGCTAGCTCTTACATCTAGAATTAACACATTTCCCATTATTTTATATTTTACTATGAGGCTTGTGGCCTACCAGCAAGGGTCCACCTGGCAGCTCGTGTCTTTGCCCTTTGGTGGCTACATGGCTCTCCCTGACTCCACCTTCTTCCTCCCAGCATTCAGTTCAGTCTTCCCCTGACTAGCTCTATTCTGTCCTATCACAGGCCAAAACAGCTTCTTTATTCATTAAGCAATAAAAGCAACAAATATACAGAAGGACTTTCCACAGCATTTCCCCTTTTCTGTCTAAATAAAAAGGAAAGTTTTAACTTTAACATAGATAAATAATTGCTTTGCATTAACTTTGATAAAACTATCGAATCCCTGTTGATTTTTTTGGTTTACCTGTAAAATGTGCTTCACAATATAAAACTGCTATTTAAAGCTGGATAAACATATATTTACTATGATTTATTATTGTAAATTATAAAAGACACATGAGCTGGGTGGTGGCGGTGCACACCTTTAATCCCAGCACAGCACTTGGGAAACAGAAGCAGGCAGGTCTCTGTGAGTTCAAAGCCAGCCTGGCCTACGAGAGCTAGTTCTGGGACAGGCTCCAAAGCTATAGAGAAAGCTAAGAAGGCATTTGTGTAGGAAGAATGCTAGGGATATGTTCACTGTGCACCCTCCCTTCCCCCTGCTTTACATAAGAGCATGCAAATCTGAAACTCAAGGTAATCTAAATCAAACTTTGCCCACTTAGAAGACAAAATAGGAAAAAAAAAGTGTACAAATAAAATCTCTAAAGCAAAACTTGAGGAAACAAACAAATCCACACTAGGTCTTTTCAGCCATACTGCATTGTTACCCATCTGCAGCAGCAGGAAACCGTCAAACAGCCTTGGACAATACTGAGTCTGTATGTCTGCTTGTTTTTTAAGTCTGTGTAGCCCTAGCAGTCCTGGAACTTGTTCTATAGACCAGGCTGACCTCAAACTCACAGAGATCTGTCTGCCTCTGCCTCCTGAGTGCTAAGATTAAAGGCATGTGCTACCATGCCTGGCTTAAGGATCTTATTTTTATTTATTTATTTATTTATTTATTTTGTACTCACATGCCAAAGCATGTGCGTGGAGGTCCATCATGTGGGTGCCAGGGTTGCTGGCCTTCACCTGCTAAGCCATCTCAGAAGCCTCTGTCTTAGTCCTTTAGTGAAATGCATGCTCTGATTACAAGGCCGAAGCCAAGGTGCCTTACTTTCATTCAAGCACCGGATTTTATTTCAGGCGCAGCTTAAAAAAAGAAAGCTACAGAGTTTTCAGTATGAAAGGGTTAAGAAAGCTGTAGATAGCAATCATTAATGTCAGTATACTTTCAAAAGGAGGGCTCCTCCTACCTCACAGCTGTATGCTTACACTTTCATTTTTCTGTTTACTCAGCCACATATGAATTGTATATACTAGGAAATACCACTGTATAGTTCAGAGAATGTTTAAAAAACAAAAGCCTCTTTTTATTAACATTAATTGAAGTGAAAAATAAGTTAGGAGGTAAACTGCTAAAGAACCACAGAGGGCACTTACATAGGGATAATAAGGGAATGAGAATTTGATGGGAAAAGGCCTCATGACCATATCCGCTAACCAATGGGCCAAGAGATTAAAATCCAGGAGAATGAGGAACTTTTATTTTTTTGACACAGGGTTTTTCAATGTTGTTGCAGGTGACCTTAAAACTAATGATGTAGCCCAAGCTGGCCTTGAACTTGGGTACTTCTGTTTCAGCTTTCAGAATGTTGTGGTTATATAAGCTTGCCACAATGCCCACCATGAGGTTAACTTTTGAAGATAATCATGAAGAGCCTCGTTGTGGTTTGAATGAAAATGGCCCCCACAGGCCCACTGGGAGTGGCATTATTGGAGGTGTGGCCTTGTTGGAGGAAGTGTGTCACTGGGGATGGGCTTTGGTGGTTCAGAAGCCCAAACCAGGTCCAGTGGTTCTCTCTGCCTGCTGCCTGCAGATTGTGATGTAGAACTCCCAGCTCTTCCTCTAGCATGTCTGCCTGCATGCTGCCAAGCTTCCCTACAGGATGATAATGGACTACCTCTAAACTGTAAGCAGCCTCAACTAAATGTTTTCTTTCATAAGTTGCCATGGTCATGATGTTTCTTCATAGCAATAAAACTCTAAGACAAGTCCCTAGCTCCTATTTTACAGAAAGGAAATAAAAGTATAATGGATAATCTCTCCTGGGGGCTAGCTCTGGAGCCGCATCCATTACCAGCATAATATCTCCCCAGCTCACCTTACCCTGCACATTTCAGAGGAAGGGTACTCAGAATGGTGCACGGGCAAGATAGCCTATCTGTGGCAGGTTAACAGGAACTAGTGAAATCTTTCACTGGGCAGATAAGGGATGGATCTAGCACACCAGAAAAGAGCAATGTGTATGTACCACCAATGCCTCCAAAGTCAGATGGTTAGGCTTGATCACTAATAGGAAATTGGAACTAAGGGGGGATTTTAAAGGTAGTGGAAAATCATGATGAAGAAAGGCTGAACTCAGAAGTCTAGTTCTAAGATGAACAGAGGACCTGCCTATCCCAGGAAAGTCTGGAGCCTACAGCTTGTTCCCAAGACTAGCAGAGAGCTCTAAAGACACTCTAAGGTCACCACCATGTGTGGTCATACTCTTCCATCATCCCGACCACACCATGTATGCTACGAAGACTACAAATCAAGTGTTCCTTCAGTTTCTGTCTTAAACAGTGAAGTCTCAGGCTGCAATGTTTTGTTTACACATCTGTTCAAACAAAAGACTTAAAAACAGATCTCTTTGGTTAAGGACCAAACTGTAAGAACACACAAAGGCATAAATTTTCTTATCTCTGTATTACAAGGAACGGGGAGTGCTATCAAAACAGACAGCACAGTGTAAGTAAATTCATTCAAATGGCAGCTGGGTCTAAAGTGACAAAGCTGCTTAAGGATCTTTGTACAAGGGTGAAAATACTCTAATTAATTATGCAAGGTTATCATAATGTAGGTCTCTGTATTTAAGAAAAACCTAAGTCTAAAAGCTACTCTTAAACATTAAGCCATCATTTGGGAGAAAAACCAAGTGGTTAGAGGACTCACTCCAAATATACACAAAAGTCACATTTTCTGCATGTTATAAGAATGATAGGCCTGAAAACACAAGCAAATTCAAGTCCAAAACATGTTTTGGGAAGAAGAGGAAACTGAAGCTGGCAACTGTGGCTCTTTTCCTCCCAGAAGTCTAATAGCTGCAGTCTAAAGCAACTTTATTCTGTGGTGGTTTTGTTGGTTTTGTGACAGGATCTATCACTTTGTGGTCTAGGCTAACCTAAAACTCAGCATGTAGCATAGGTGGTACTGAACTTGCAATTCTGCTTCAAACTCTGGAGTGCCGACATTATATAAATACGCACCTCCATGCCCAGACTATAGTAAGACAAAAGAACTTGGCTGGTGGACAGCTCAGCAGAGGTGCTTGCTACTAAACTTGACAACCTGAGTTCAAGCCCCAGACCCCATGAGGTAGAAGTAGAACACTAATTTCTAAAAGTTCCATATACACGTAACACATGCACACACACGTGTACACACACACACACACACGCCATGCCTGGCGAAACACACACACACACACACTAAATAAATGTTTAAAAAAACTGAAGAAATTTCACAGACCTGTGGGAGAGAGAAAACAAAGTCTCACTCTGACTTCACACACAGGACAGGGCATCTTCCTTACTCCATTCTCCAAGTGCTCTTTTATTAAGTAGGCTTCTTCGCCAGCACCATGATGAACAATGATGAATAACCAGCATGCATACTGCTCAAACCTGACTAATCCTTCTGCATTACATGCCAGTGTGACTACTTTGAGAAGCTCAGCTGAAGGAGTTTTGGCGGTGAGCTCTTTCTTCTTTATGCTGTATTTTAATGTAGGATTACCAGTAACGAGCATGTGGTGAAAGCCCACTCTCTGTTGCCATTGCTGAGTGGAGGTGGTCATATCTGGAAATGTATGTTATGTCTTGATCCTTAAGTCACTTTTAACGTACATAAAGAAAGAAGAGATACACATGACGTTAAGCTACAGGAAGTTCACATCCCATCTGCAATGACTGGCATCGAGACATGTGAATGAGAAGGTCAGCCAGCAGATTAGGTATGGTTGGAGGTGTGGGGTTCCACACAAACTTGAGAGTGTTTCTATATTTAAGTGTTCTCACACTGCAATTCTGCTTTCAGTATGTAAGGATTTTCTTCACTAGTAGTAGTGGTCACGCACTTCGTGCCCTCTAATTTAATTCTGGCATCGTCTCTCCAGGACTAGCATTTCCACAACTCCAGATGTCAATTGTAAGCCTCAGTTTAGCTCAGCCGTGCCTGTTAGAGCAGTTCACAGAACTTAAGAGAACACTGGCTTCTTCTCATTAGTTTACTGCTCAGGATATTTCACACACTGAAGCAATATGCAGAGGCAAAGTTGTGGGGATATGGTATGGAGCTGCCATGCCCACCCTGGGTATGAAACACTATGGTAACCTCCACATGTGCAGCTAGTCAGAAGATCAAACCCATCCTCCTTAGGTTTTATGGCTATTTTTCTGCACAGGCATAATTGCTAGAAGGCTGGATGGGGGAAACCCAGCAAGGCCTGTCTGTACCAATTGTCCTCCCTCTTGGGACGGGACAGGACCCTTCTGGGATGAGGCTCTTAAGTCATGGAATTTCTATAAGGTTGGCCCTAAGATAAAAAGGCAGTGTTGGTGGGAGACAGGTATCTAGGACCTGCTTTGGAGAAGACATTATGACCCAAACAGGGGCCAAAATCAAAACATGTGTGCCAGAATGTCACAATTTCTCATCTATATATAGGATCCCCAGTCTGGATACACTCAGTACTATCTCTGAGTAAGGTGATTTCCAGAAAAATCAGAAAGTTGTTCATGGAAAAGATGATTCATTCAACGCAATGCTCATCAAAATCCCAGCAAAATTCTTCAAAGACCTTCAAAGAACGGTACTCAATTTCATATGGAAAAGCAAAAAACCCAGGATAGCCAAAA
>LOJH01018834.1:0-21541 GCA_001685095.1 Ellobius talpinus | reverse complement strand
GGGTAGGTCACATCTTCCTTCTTCGGTGTCTGGGCAGGACTGCAGGAAGAGTTTTCTTCTTCCCAGAATATTCCTGTTCTCATTGCCCTGCCTCTACTTCCTGTCTGGTTGTCCTGCCTATACTTCCTGCCTGGCTGCTGGCCAGTCAGCATTTACTTAAAACATAATTGACAGAATACAGAATTGTCCCATAGTTCACCATGACTCTATTCAAACTATTCTAACCAAAACTTGAAAACAGTCTAGCTATCCATTAACAGATGAATAATGAAAATTTGACACATTTATATAATGGAATATTACTCAGATGTTAAAAAAACATGAAATTTGAAGATATTTGGAGTTAAAAAATTAACTCAACTGAGGTAACCCAGACCCTAATATGGTCTGTATTCTCTTATATGTGATTTCAGCTTTGAAGCCCTTGATAGGCAAGCTACTATCTGTATAATCAGAGGTTAGGTATAGAGTAATATACTAGGTGGGAAGGAACAAACTCTTAAGGTAGTGGATAGTTATAGAGAATTTGGGAGATGAAGCTGGAATGGGAGAATTAAGCATAAAGATGGGAAAAGGAGAAGGGTTAAGGGAGGAATCAGGGAGGGACAGTTAACACTAAAAGCCCTTTGAGGGGTCATACAGAAACCTACTATAGTAGAAGTGTCTTAAAACATATATATATATGAAAGAAATATAATTGGAATTACCAAATAACAGGGGAGATAAAGACCCAACTACAGACACCAAGTTAAACCTCCAGTGCCAGGAATGGGTTACATCTAATTGAGCTGTGGGCCAAAGGTCTTCAAGGAAATGCCCAAACAACTCAGGCTATTGTCAAGGCTATTGTGTTCCACGAACTGATTGCAAGGCTCTAATGCTGAAGACAGCTATATATCTCACTGAACATGGAGAAGTTGAGTGTAACTGGAGCCTTCAGCCCTACTTATGAGTGTTCATTGTACTGGAAATTACTCTGCGTGCTATCAGAGTAAAAAGCTAAACACTGGCACAGGTACAAAACCCTCAACCTATGAAGGTGACCTTTTTGTGGGACCAACCACCAACTGATTGGATTTAAGGCTACTCCATGAGATGGAACTCATGCCTGACACTGGTTGGTGGCCAAGAACCTGAAACTAGACAGCCCATGGACCTATGGGAAACCCAACACTACTATTCTGCTCAAGAAATATAGACCCTAGCTGGGCGGTGGCGGCGCACACCTTTAATCCCAGCCCTCGGGAGGCAGAGACAGGAGGATCTCTGAGTTCGAGGCCAGCCTGGTCTACAAGAGTTAGTTCCAGGACAGGCTCCAAAGCTACTGAGAAAGCCTCTCTCAAAAAAAGAAATATAGACCCATAGATCAGTGTCTTGTTCCTACCGCAGGAGATGGGAACTAACACAGAGACCCACAACTGGACAAAGTGCAGAAAGTGAGACATCTTGAAACACTCAGTCCTAAATGAAGGTCTGCATCAAATTCCTTCCCTGAGGGTTGAGGGAGATATGAAGAAGAGGAGGTAGAACAAGTTCAGAGCCAGAGGGGATGGAAGGCACCCTGGAAGCATGGCCTTCTGGACAACAGGACTGCCACTGCGGCACCACACACATGGCTTACACAGCTCAAGCAAGATGGAATCCAAGCCCTGAGAGGAGATGAGGGAATGAGCCACTATCCCTAACTCAGAAACTGTCTCCCAGAGAAAACCACTTGCAAAGGAAAAATGGATGTCCTTTAACGGAGTCCCTGGGCACACCAACCATGCTAAAGGTAGGACCCATTCCCAGCAGGAGACGGCCAACAAGAAATGAACTCAATGCTGTTTTTGAAGATATTTTGTATCAATGCTTTGTTTGGGATTTTTTTAAAACCTTGTCTTTTATTATGGTTTCTAATTTTGTGTTTTAAGGACTCTGTGTACATGTGTGTATCTGTGTTGCTTGTACCTTTTTTCTCTATATGCTTTGTTTTATTTTTTTATTGACCTGCTTTTTTTTTTAAAGAGAGAGAGGTGGCATGGGGAAGGATGCATGGGGAGGTGGGGACGACCTTCAGAGGAGATAAGGGAAACCGGGACTGCACAAAAAAAAATTAAAAATGGAGTCAGAGAAGTCAGAGAAACGTGACCTTGAACATAATCGAAGGGCTTTTTTGTTGGTTCAATACTTTTTTGTACTTTAACAATTTCATACACATAGACAGTGTGCCTTGATCATACCCACCCCATCTTCTTCTCATTCTCCACTCCTCTGGGGGTCCTCTCCTGCCTTCCACGTCTCTGTGTATGTGTTCTTGCATGTCTTGTACCCTTCAGTGTAGTTAGTGCCTGCTACACTGTTGATCCTGTTGGCTTCATCTTCTGCAGGTGGCTAAAGGGGTTTGGATTTTTGCTTTTGTTTTGGATTGAAAGCTTTAGTTTTTTGTTTTCATTTCTTATTTTATAATCTTTTTTGCCTATAATTTTTATGTGTATCTGTGGCTAACATTTTGTAAAACTTGAAGTTGTTTTTTATAAATTGTCTAATTTCTATCTAGTTGCTGGGAGGAAAAAGTAGCTAAATGAGTCCCTTTCTTCAGGGGTGTGGCTGCTGGTAGGTAGGCCATACCCTAGTGTGTGGCTCAAACACAGGACCAGCTGGAATCAGTGATTTAGTAATTGTAAACAGAAACCATGAAATTGGGAATAAAATGTGTTCGAGGTCCTGGGGGGAAGGGCTAATAAGAGGGAGTATCCAAAATACTTCATATACATGCATAAAATCTGCAAAGAATAAATAACGCTATTAAAAAACAAAAAGAAGCAGGAGTAATCTTACTACTGGCAAAGAAGAAAGATTCCTGAGGTTTGATGGCCAGCCATTCTCACCTAATCTGTGAGCTCCAGGTTCAGTGAGAGACTGTGTCTCAAGTCAAAAACAAAACAAAAAGCAAAACTCAACAAATAAACCAAACCGAAATCAAACAACAAGGCACTGAAATGATTGAAGACACCCAACACTAGCCATTAGTCTGTATGCATGAGTACACACCTGTTTACACACATACAAAAGAAAAAGATAAAGCTATACAGAGAAAGACACAGGAGACAGCGAGTGAAAGAGAGACAGAGATGGGGGGCAGAAAGGGCAGACCATGATCTGAGACCCTGAAGTTCTGGGTAGGCACTTAAACAGCAAGAGGTCCTTGAGGGTCAGGGCAGACTCTACACACAGCTGCTGATACACTCAGGAGGCAGAGGCAGGTGGAGCTCTAAGTTTGAGGGGGAGTCTTACCTTCATAGCAAGTTCTAGGCTAGCCAGGGCTACGAAATAAGATCTGATCTGAAGAATAATTTTAAAAACTCTCAATTTGATAGACAGTGACAATACAACTTATAACTGGGCTTAGAGACTCAAGATTTAAACATTCATTTTTCGTTCCTTAATGCAAGTGGTAGAACCTGGACCCAAACGCTTCCTCTGGCTGTTTTTGAATCCTTTCGGTGAGGATTCCCACTCCATGACACAACTGTCCTGAAGGCAGAAGACCTCCCTTCTTTGCTGCCTGTGAACATCGTCTTGACCCTGTATCCCAGGGCAGTTTCTCCATGAGGCCTGTTTATGCTGGCAGTTAACTAGTATGTGGTTAAGTGGAGTGCCAGTTTGAGCCTTGTCTTACAAAATAACACAGAGATTTGAGAAGTTGTGGGAAAGGAACCCTGTTTGTTGGAAAAATCAACTGAGCTCCAGGTAGAGGAAAAGACTCTAGGAGTCTCCCAGAGCAGGGGACCACTGTGAAGGGAGTGAACGGAATCTAGCCGGGTCATCCTTCATAGCATAGGACGATTTCTCCCCCAGCCCCTCACGGAGTCCCTTAGCTGCATGAGAATCTAGCTGATTGTACTTTCCCCTCACCCTCTTGCCCAGGCCACTACACAAGCTCCAACTGTAAAAATAACTGAATAACTGCTCCAAACCATTGGCTTGGTGGTCCCACCTTCTATTTCTAGTGGGGTTCTGTTGTCCTCATTGGCCCAGAGGAAGTGATTGACAGGTGAACAGACCAATGAATGATGATTCTTAGAACCACTGGCTCCCACCCCGTGGCAGTTACCGGGTGATGTTCTTACCACGAGGTTTATTCCAGCCATTTTTTTTTCAAAAGTCAAAACCCAGTTATCTTTAGAAAAGAGTGGAAGGTACTTTGGTCTTCCCCAAAAGGAACACATGGTAGCTTAAAAGTACAAATGAACTTTCCAAAAGAATATAGGATGCTAGATGGAATGAGCCACTCCACAGAGAGGGTGTTGCTGTGCTAAGATACTAGAAGGCTGAATGAGGATGTAAAGTGTTTGGTGACCATGAGTGCTATTCAGCAGGCTGGAGTCGAAGGTGCTCATCACAGCCTTTGAAGACAGTAATTCTTGGGGTCTGAGAGGTCTCGAGCTGGAGGGAAAAACCTGATGGCCTCACTGCTGGGACTTTGAGCACCATGGTGATGAAGCGCTGAATTGACACTGAGCAGGATAGTTGTGGGGTATCCCTGCCTGTGGCCTCATTACAAAGGAATCTTGGAAGAGCAGGCTTAGGGAGAACAGAGGAGACATGGCACATGACATGGTTGGACAGAGATGGAGTGTCCCCAGTCCTCGAAAGGTCGAGCTATAGAAGATGTGGCCTTTGGAAGAATAGCAGAGGAGCAGTACACATTTAGTTTAGGAGCTAGAACTAGAGATGAAGAGAGGAGACGGAGAGGGGAGCCGTGGAAAGTTAGGAGGAAAGGCTGGCTGCGATAGGAGCTCAGAGCTGGGCTTTCCAGAAGCCCTGGGCGAACACATGCTTGGCACCTAGCTGTCACTCAGTAAGTGCTAGCTATTATTACCCCTGTTTGGAGGGGTGGCAGAGGGTCTACTCATATCTAGTGGTTCAGATGAAAAATAGGAACTGAGTGGAGACATCAAAAGAGGAGTCAGGAAAACAGGCCATTCTAATTGTCTTTGTTGTTTCTCCTTGGGCTTGTTAGAATTGAAGAGGATATCCCCACTGGGAATGAAGGGGAAAGACATTGGCGTGTGCTGGGTTGGAAACCCATGGCCGAGCAGCACAGATGGGGGCTGATGACTGCCCTTCCGAACAGGGCCTGTTAGCAGTGAGGTGAAAGAAGAGGAGGAAGTTTCCTTGCAGAACTGGGGAATGGGGTGGGATATGGGCTAGTGCAGGCAGGGCCATGTCATCCTATATATAACAGCTGTTGTGGTTGCTGGGGGTGGGCAGGAACCCACCTACTCATTTCTTCTGGTCAAAAGAACTAGTGTTGAATGTTTATTGGAGTATGTCCCATACAGCATTCTCTAAAGTGACAACTTACTTGGGGGAACCACTGATTTTTGTGGTCTGAATGGGTAAGTCCCTCGGAGAAGCCCAGAGACAGATTTTAAAATGTGTCAGCAAGGCTCCAGAATACAGAAGAAATAATACAATCCGCTCACTACGGTTCTGAATGAAGCTCCCGTTTACCTCTATTTCTCTTTGCCTTTCCTACACCTACCACTTTGTTCCCTTTTATCAAGTCATTGAATCTGAGGCATCTGTTGGGGTGGGGAATGCAGAGTGAGTGACTCTTGAGGGACTTCTAAGAGAAGTCATGTGAGTGTAAAGAAAAAGATGTTGAGCCTCAAAACTGTAAATATGGAACCAATAAGGGCTCAAGGAACCAAAAGGCACGTTTTGCAACAATTGAAGTGAAAAGCCACTTGTATTAGCCTACCCAAGCTAAGGAACTCTGATCTATGTTATAGGGAGAAGGCAAGTGGAAGAGGAAGACATCAGACAGGCGATAAGATACAGGAGGAGTTGGTGGAAAGGGACAGAGGTGTGATGGAGACCTGTGATGGCAGGGTCTAAGGAGGGACAAAGGCGGCTCTGAAATGAGCCAACACACAAATATTTGCTAAGCTTTCCAAGTCTTTTCTATTTCCATTTCCACTGATTGTGGTTCCAATCTACTTTTTACAAAGAAGATATATAGGGTTCTTTGTTTTTAGCGCTTCCGGGAAGTGCAGTATTATTTCCATTTTCCATTTTATATGAACCTTTCCCAAAATTTCATGAATGCTCTGGAGCATCCATGCTCATGGACAGGGGTTAGAACCTGGTAAGGCAAGAGCCGGTAGGGAGAAGGGAGATGGAACTTGTGACAGGCAAGATGTCAGCTTCTGGAAGCTGCTCTCCTTTGTCACCTCCACAGATGAAATGCTGAAGGAGCACTTGGGGTGGATGATAGTGTGGCAGGCTAGTAGCGTCCCACTTGGGACAGTGAAACAGCAATGGGAAGTGCTGTATTTGAGGATGTTGGCCTCACAGTGGTGAGTGTGGTGGTCAAGAAGGTGGGGGGGGCGAGCTGAAGACTGGCCGGCCCTCCATGAAGCCTGGTTTAGGATAATGCTGAACTGCTGATTTTACTCACAGTTGGTGACTAAACATTTTTCCCAGGAAACAAAAGGCAAGGTGAGTAGGGCTGGCCAAGAGGGACACAGCTACTGAACAGGGCCCGGAAGCCAAATGTTACTAGAAAGAGTGGATTTGCATCTCACCAAGGGGGAGATTGAACAGGCCAGAGAAATGCTTAGGCAGGACCAGAGCTGGAGAAGAGGAACCAGACTGGGGGAAGAGGTGAGCAAGATGGTCGGCAAGCTGATTCCTGAAGCCAGCCCAGACGACTCTCTCTCTGCTCTTTTGATATCCTGCTAAGCCAATTTCTTCCATCCCACAGTCAGGAGTAGTGATAGCATCCAATAGCCATGAGGTTTCGAGGAGCCAAGAGTAAGCAAGCAAGGGAGGCCAAGGGAACTTACTCTGAAGGGAGATGCCCTGCCTGTGGTAGAAGACCAAGTGACACACACATCCTTCTGTCTCTCCTAGGCCATGTCCTGTGAGACTTGATCTTGCCTTTCTCAGATCTCTGTGGTCGGTAGCATCTGTCTTATTAGCAGAGTGAGGAGGGGAGGTAAAGGCAGGAGAACCAGGGGTGGGGGATTGCTTGAGCCAACACAAGGTCAAATACAAAGATGCAAAGACAGGACCTCTGCCGAGGTGACCCTACCTAACTATCTTCTGCATCTTTTCATAATCTCTGGTTCCACTCACTCTCAGGGCCATTTACCAGTTCCATAAAGGATTCAGAGCCCTTTGGTCCAGTCACCTGATTTCCTGAGCTAATTTTGCTCAACTTACACTGGTGGCCCTACTTGCTAAAGCCAGGTTCCTCAGCCGAGGATGAGCTGAAGTGACAGACAGTGCACTCGTTCCTAAACAAGGCAGGGCACTCTTGGGAGACAAGCCCAACAGTTGCTCACTTCCTTCCCACATGGACTACTAGGGGTCAATGATGGCCAAGTTAAACACAAAGGTGGGAAGGACAGTGACCCCGCCTCTGTGGAGGCGGGAAGGAGTGAGTCACTTAGGTCTGAAATGGTCTGGTTGAGAGAGAGAGGAGGAGAGTCTCTCGCCCTTTGACACAAGGAAAAACAGACGGCCTCCTTCTTAGATGGCACTGATCCTTGCTCTTCCAGGCTCAGTGCTCCTCTTGCAAACCCTCTTAGGGGAAGCCGAGAAGCCCTACTTGGAATGTTGCACAGCTGTGTGCCAGTATTTACCGCTGTCATTGGTTGATAGTGTATAGTGTGCCCCCTTTAATCACAGCAGCTCGTGGGGAGGCGAGAGCCACTTAAACAGCACCTTTATTGAAAGCAAGTTTGTTTTTAAGAATATGTGCAAGATAGGCGAATACAAGTTTTTATCTCACTGTCTCATTGGCAGCTTCTGCCTCATCAGCATGCTTAGGCCATTCTGGTCTTAAGCTAAATTGGATTCCTCCTGGGACATCTCCTCCTGGTGAGGGAATAAGGTCGTCTACTCCAATCTGTTAAGTTCCTCCTCTCCGTCCATCTCACCTCCTGGTTTCTCTGTCCTCCTGGCCACATGTGTGCTACTGTGGGCCTCATCACTGGGTTGACTGAGGCAATGGGAGCCATGTGGCTTGCCAGCTCTCACCCGTACGCAAGCCATTGAGGACTATAGAGAGGCATTATAAGCTGCAATCATGGATGGCAGAACAGCAAGGTCACTGTTGGCAAAGAGTCCTGCCCAAGGCTTGTTGGGTGCCCTTTTTGAAGGCTTCTAAAACTGCCCCCCTCCAACCCTGTCTTCATGGTTACAGAATACTGTCTTCATAGTTTTCCAAAATTAATGTTGAATACTGTGAAATGAACCTTTTTCCCAAGGAAAAGATTATCTCTTTACAGAGCCGAAAGCTTAGACCTTGGACTCTCAACCAGCAACCTAAACACAGCTGCTGTTTAGGCAGAGGGTAAACTGAGGCCTGTGCTGAAGTGACAGGCAGGTGGGCCAGGGTGAGGTACTCTCAGCAAGCTCAGGGCTTAGTGGTCTGTGGTGGGTGGGGTGTCTCTGGGGACCCCTGGCAGTCTTGGCTCCAGGGTGTGTTTATAGCACAGTAGGTGAAGAATGTGTGTGGAGAGCGCATGTTCTGTGTAACTCCAGCGCAAGCTGCATAGGGATAGAGTGTCAGTCAGTCTGAGGGAGGCTTCAGAGACACACTGAGGGACTGCCTCAGCTGGGAGATGTGTTTCAAAAAGAACAAAGAGGAGGAAGGCTGGAGGAGGATGTACCTGTCTCTGGAAGTGGCTTGTTTGTGCCAAGCTGGTGGCAGGAATCCCGGGATTGGAGCTCTGGGATCATAGCAGGGCCACTGTTGGAGTACAGGGGAGGTGGCAGGCCAAGGAGGTATCTCCATGAAAGTTGGGGGACAGAGTCCGGGTGGCGGGTTGGAATCTTTTTCTAAAGCAATGCATCGAGTTCCTCATACCCGTAACTTCCTAGTGCAAATGAGAAAACCCACTGCCTGTTTCCTTGGAAGGCCAAAGCAAGGAGGCGCCTCCTGTATCTCATTCCTGGTTTTCCAGAGTGCTCATCTTTTCCCTCCTATCCCACTGTTTCTCTGACAACTGGGTGAAGGGATGATGGTGAGGCCAAGCTTGCTTTCGGGAGAAGGACTAGAAGAAAATGTTGAGTCTGGGGGAGTGGATGGAAGCCTTACTAGAGCAGAGCAGCTGGAGCCTAAAATACAGGTGTTTTGCTGCTGGCTCAGGATCCAGCAGGTCTTTTGAGCTGGTCAGGAGAGTGGTTGAAGGATTCTTGTACAAAGGCCAGGCAGGACATTTTCTGGCATGGCTCTGAGTGGTATATGTGGTCTCCCTATGGCCAATGGGTAGGGAAGCACCTGGCAGGTGGATCAATGAAGTGGTAGGAAGTACCAGGGATTGTCTTGTTGACAGACTGTTGTAGGGTCTGCCATGGCCACTTGGGCTAAGGGGTCGATAAGGCTCTTCAGAATCCCCAGTGTCATTTCCTTTTTCTGGACTCTCCAAGATTCCCTGGAGGTGGGGAGGTGTGGAGACATGTCTGTCTGAGGGAAGAGACAGCAAGTGTGAGAGATAGGTTTGTAGAGAGAGGAACAGAGGCAGAAATTAAAGGTGATGAACTTTTGCTGTTGTGTTAGACACAATTTGGGTAAGCCCCAGTACTCAGTGTTCTAGGAAAAACTCCTATTGCTGCTGTGCATGTCAGATGACCCTCTCGAGCTTGAAGAGAGTCCTCACCTGCACAGAAGCAGGTCTGAGCTCAGTCAGGTACCTTAAATCTGGTTTCTGATCCACTCGGGGAATGTGGAGACTCAGTGGGTGTGGAGAGAGAGAGTTCCTGCCAGACACCTTCTTTTCCTCTTCATGGTGTGCCACATAATAGAGGTGATCCAGGAGAGAGGGCCACACAAGGCAGGGGCTGGGGTGAAGGGAGGTATGAGATCAGGGGCCGAAAAAGAAGAGGATGACAGGAAACAGTCTGATCTACTCAAATACCAGAAGAGGCAAGTGTGGACTGGGGCAGGAAGGCAAGTGACACTTTGTCACTTAAAGCTCATCCTTTGTATGTGGCATCTTCACGGGGCCCTGGATCTAGATCTAGATAGGACCTATTGGGACTCATACCTTCGCTGGTGAAACAGGTACCCTAAGCACAAGGGGCTGAGGCAACCAGTGTGCAGAATACAGTATGTTCTGGTTTGCTCCTCTTTGAAAGGTCGTGGTGACCATGCCTCCTTTTAAAGCTCTGTACCGTCGTTGCCACCCAGCCTGCTTTTCTCTTTGTAGCTAGATCTGCAGATGACTGATGTCAGAAGAACTGGGGAGTTTGGCAAATCAAAGGCAGAGTGGTAGCTAAAAGAGGGTGGGGGGAAGTGCAGGGGCACAAAGGGGGGCTTTTCCTTGACAGTAAAGAGCTTTTTTAGGGTATGACTTTTCTGATCCTGTTCCTGTTTACTCAAATTACACTGGTAGAAAACAGCAGCTATTCCGGAGGAAGGCTGGAGGAAGAGTGGTTAGTCTTTCTCCTGCAGGCAGAATGAAAGGTTGCTTTCTAGGGTATGACAGGCCTGGACTAGTCAAGGGAGGTCTCCTGAGCGAGGACATTGTGGAAGACTGGATGTCAGGGATGGGGTGGAGTCATTCTTCTGCAGTTACCTATGCAGGATTTTTAGGCCTGGGGATGGCCTCTTTTGCAGTGAGGTCGAGAAGCAGGGTCTGGAGCTGAAAGGGTCTGATGGCCAACGCAGGTCTCATGTCTCTTCTAAAACCCACCTTCAGAGTTGGTGTTGCACGGTGTCCTTCCTCCCCTACCGTCTTTCTTTCTTCATACTTTTCAATAATCTTTTTCTTCCTGAGGGGGACAAAATGGGATGAGCTGAAGGAGACAGAGAGATGGAACCAATCCTGGCAAGGCCGAGCCTGGTGCTGAGTGGTTCCAGTTCCTCCCAGACCAGCAACCCCTCCAAAGAGCTTCTTCCAATACAAAGTCACCTTTCCAGGGTCTCAGAGCCTTTCAACAGTTCAAAGTAACCACAGAAGAGGAAGTTATGCAGAGCAGCCTTTTAGCCAGGTTCCTGGGCCCTTTTGGCAAAGAGCCATGCTCACTAGGCTCCTTACCTGTGGGGCTCAGGCTTGTGTGGGCAGGGAGGCCCAGAAGATGGAGAGAACCTTTGAGTCACCGCCAGGTGGAAGGTGGTTTATTTCCTGAGTGCATGGAGCAGACTCTTTCAGCTAGCACACAGTAAGAACTCAGTAAATAGGGATTCATTGTATGGAATGAAATTATTTGTTGAATTTCCATGTGGGTAAATACACAAAGTTGGCTTCAATAGAGGAAAAATGGACCATAAATGTAGAGGGTTGAGCAGGAGATGGTCCATAGAGAGAAGCGGAATGAGCACTCTCAGAATGGGGATGGGATGGATGTGGGAAAGGGACTGGGTGGAACGAGGTGGAAGAGGGGACAAGTAAAGACTGTGGCAGCCTAGGGCGTTGGCTCTGTCACTTTAGAACCCATGCATACTTCTTCCTCAGAAAGTTCTTAAGTCTTTCCTGTGGGTGGTAGATCTGGCAAGGAGGAGAGGCCACACCAGAACACAGCATGATCAGAGATCACCATTGTTAGGACATAGGAGGACGAAGGAGAGGATGAACCTCCCAGGTGATGCTGGAACAGGAGGCCTCAAGGAGGGTAGCCTCTGTTGAGATCAAAAGAACAGGTGTGGAAGTGTTCCAACCCAAATAAAAGCCAGCAGGCGCTTGGGAGTTCCAGTGGGATTCAGTTTGTAGAATCTCTTCCTGATTGACTGTTTTGCTGAGAGCAAATAATACATCACATGCTGATGTCATTAGGAGGCCCCCAAACTTATCAAGAAGTCACCATTTGCAGTCACTGTGCATCCACCAGAAGAACGAGTAGTGCATTGTTGTGACACAGCCACCAACCATAGTGGCTGGAGAAGGGGAGCCAGCCAGTTAGTTCTTGATTTGACCTCCGAAGAACAGTCTACAATGAGGGTCCCCATTCTTTGGAACTAAGTGTTGGAGGTCCTTCAAAGGTCTGCTTTCCTGGCATATTGGGTTCACAAACAGTGACAAGTCTGTTTTTCAAATTTTGGGAGGGCTACTTTTTTTTTATTCTTTTAGACTAGAGCATTACATGTCTAAATGTGATGTTCAGTTATTATCATTTTACAAAAGATAAAAAATTGAACTCTGCACAAATAGAAAGAATATAACCTCAAACGTGATTCTTGTGAGCCAGACTATTGAGACTGGCCTGGAGAAGCAGGCCTAGAATTCAACTTCCAAAGGTGTAATCTCAGAACATACAACACTTAGAATTCATTTGGGGCCTACTGCCTTGCCTTTGCCTTGACACCAGCAGTGGGCCATACCATGTCACCTAGTAGGTGGGAGAGATGCCAGCAAGTGGCCACCTGTATTCAAATTGTAGCAGTTCATCCCAGTCTCCCATCCATGTGTTAGAGTCAAGTGCCTATTACTGATTTTAAATATAATAATATAGTATAATATAATATATATACCTTCCATGACTCTCTCTCCCTCTCATTTTATAAATGACCAAATTCTACTCATCCTTCAAAACCCAGCTCAAGTGCCTCAGCCTCATGTTCACTTTGAGACTCACATCTTCCCAGAAGGCAGGAAGTTGGGATAAGACCTGTCTCCTCTGTACCCCTGCAGCACTTTGTATTTTAATTTCTCATCCGCACACTCCGAGTAGTTTACTGACATGACAACTTCTGCTTAACTGGAAACTCTTTGGTGGTCAGGGTTTCTCTTTTAACTTTGTGTGCGTGTCCTCAGTGTCTGATATGTAGGACATGACTTAAAACTTAACTCAAGAGCTGATGACAGGGTGTTTTGTCAAAGTGCTTTAAAATTAGTGGACAAGCCTAGCAGTGATCCAGTTTGGCATCCCTTTGATGTTGATCCAGGTTGGCATTTGTTTGATATCTGTGGGTTGGGAAGCCCTACCCTTGGAGGTTGGCCCTGAAGACCTGCTTGCAGACAGTGGGGTGCAGAGTGAGACTCTGGTTCTAGAAATAGGGGGCAGACTAAAGAACACAACTTCACGTATCAAAATCAGTTGTTATGGAAATGACTGTTGGAAACAATGCCCAGGGCTCCCTGCCTGGGGCCATGTTTCCTGTGTCACAGCTGAAGCCCCAGCAGAGCTGACTTGGTCCAGTTGCACTGGATAGTTCTGGCTGGCTCGTGTTCCAGCTAAGCTGCCCACTGAGACTTTTATACTACCTCCTGACAGGACATTTGTCATTGAGAGTTCTTGGTGTCATGTTGTCTTTTACTGAACTAAAACCTAGCTTCCTTAGAACTAGGCTCTTTGAGTTTTAGTTCAGTCTTCAGTTACCTCAATAAAATCTCCCCTCTGCATAACATATAAATACACAAAGCAAGCCAGCAGCTCCTGTAGTGACTGGAACTCTCCTTGGCTCCTCTGGTTACCACCTCACTGTCCCCACCGTGTGTGTTTGACTTCTACCACTGCTTGCCCTTCTTTGGGCTTTTGCAATAAGTCATCAATGTCTTTGACAGTATCTAGAGTTAAATCATTCATTACCTAGGCATTATAATTTAGTTAACAAAGTCCAAAAAGTAGGACAGAGAAAAACTCAGCCATCTGGTATTTTTCTGTTTCTCAAAATCTGCCCTGTTATGGAGCAAGGCTGTCCATTTTATTCCAGAGCCATCTTTTAAAAATGTAAATCCAATTCATTTGGGGTTTTGCCTTCCAAGAGTTTTTTGGTAATCCTCTGGGCCTGGAGTAAAATCCAGGTTCTTTGTCACAGCCTCAGGGTTGGTTTACGCACCCAGCCTATCTCTTTGCCTCCACTGTCTGCCTGCTTTTCTGCCTCCAGCCTCCCAATACACCACAATCATTGTCCCCTAGGGAATTAACTTTGCTTAGCTATTTTCTTCTGTTGGGAATGTTCTCTCCTCTGACCTTTGGTCAGAACCTTTTTCTACATTGAGACCTTGGTTCAAATGTTGCCTCTTCAGAAAGACAAGCAAACACAGCTCTGTTGCAGGCGGCCCAGGTTGGGCAGTCTTAATAACATACAGCACAGAGAATACTTCTTGATAACTGTCCCTTTTTCCTGACAGAAGTGTAGGCTCCAAGAAAGTACACACACTGACCTTTACATATTCATGGTATTTCTGGCATCTGGCAAGTGTGTTTTACACAGTTAAGTTCTCCTTCAATTGCTTGATGGATGCATTAAGATTGACAAGTGAACACTACATGTGTTGTAAATGAAGGTGCAAAGAGTGTCTTGGAAGAGGTCTCACTGTCTTTTTCTTTCAGATCTTGCAGTAATGACCCTTTCTGGTTCTTCTCACTAGTGAAGTGTTAGAAGGATCATCACATCCACTTCTCTGTTGGTGTTAGCTTAAATTATACTAATGAAGAGACCAGCTATGTCAAACTCACACTTACAGACTAGAATATGCTAAGGTTAAACAGCTTCCTTGGACTTTGACCTCCTGTTTATGATGATGCTCATATTTACCACATCACAGCCTAAACTGGGCTGCAGAAAAGCAAGGGATTAAGTAATCTTCAGAATTTGCATCCGAGTCTGGCTTGATAGGAAACAACACACAAAACAAATGTTCAAATCAGTGCCATTGGCATTGACCTGAAGCATACGACTTAACAGTGCCTGGTGCAGACAGTGCGTGCCACTGACCAGTGTGTAGACTGGGCAATGGGTGCTATTGCTAGCTCTTGAGGGTGCTTCCAAAGCTTTCTCCTTCCAGTAGAGGTGATTTATGCCTTACTTTGGGCCAGACACCACTGAGATTCCCTTTGAAAATATAAGGATGCCATCAGTTTTGAGGACTCAATTATACCTTACTATGCTGTCCTGTCTTTGTGTGCATCTTACACGTCAAGGTGCTTTCAAGAAAAGATTGTGAAGAACTTCCATCTTCCCTTAAAGAGCTGAAGTTGTTTCTTTAGAAAACAACCTGTAGGAGTTAAGCTTTGGCTTCACATCTGTTAGCCTCACACAAAGAACCTAGGACCTTAAGCTCGAATCTATCTCGTATTTGTGTATCTGGTAATATCACTGGTACCAACAGGTTAGTGGAAAAGGAGACCGAATACACCTGGCTCTAACTAAAGATGTGGAACAGCAGATGGGGAAGGGACTTGCCAGTGAAAAAGATTTCCTGTTGGAAACCACCTAGGGATAAAAGCCTGCTGTTCATGATTGAGAAATCCACTCAGATATGCTATCTGTTAAACTTGTGTGTTCTTAAGTGTTTGCTGAGGCAGATCCTCTTTCAACTTCTGGGGATATCTAGGGAAAGGTCCTTCAGGGGGTGCTTGGATTTAGGAAAGCTGAAAGAGACATAAGGCTGAGTCTAAAGGGCTAGGGCTAGGGCTCAGTGGTAGAGTGCTTGCCTAGCATATGTGAGGCTCTGGGTACAACTGCATGAAAAAGAAACAGCAAAAGACGGAGTCTGAAGAGGATAACCAAAACTCTTCTAGATTAGACATAAGTCATGCACTCAAGGAGGCTAACTCCCAGACTGCAAGAAAGCAAAGACAACAAACCACTGTGTTAGCTTCAGGGCAAACATTGCTAGAAAGTTCTGCAAATGACAACAAAATGATCTAGGAGACACAGGAGTTTCTTCAGATTTGGGGTGTTGGGGGACAAGAAACATGAAGAAATTTGGGCAAGGTAGCATTTTGTGAAGCTCAGTTGGGTGTGGGGAAATGGACTTGGGTTGAGAAGCTCTGCCTGGCACAACTCTGTATCTGTTGGAGAGGGATGGTGTCTAGACAGAAACATGAAGAGAAGCCAAGCGTCCAGTTGCCCCTTCTTGCCTGGTGTAGGAGACAAAGTGTCACTGAGTCGTTCCTTGCCTTTGCTTCCTTGTACACTGGGAACCAGCTCCTTGGCAGCAGGGCCTCTGTCTAATCTAGAGGAACTTTGGCTGCCCTCTTTGGTTCTGCCCTCTTTAGTCATAATCTTACTGCCCTTTCTGGTCTGAACGGGAAAGAATGGAGTAGCTTTGAAAATATGGAGGCTTAAGGGCAGATTAAACAAGACTTTGTCTCCGAACTTGAACATCTCTGTGGGGGACACTCAGCAGCTGTCAGGGAAGAGAGAAGGAAACTGAAGGAGGGGAGAGAGACTTCTTTTTCTTTTTTGAGATGAGTTGCATGGTTTGGTTGACATGGGCCAAAGTGTAACGGCCAGCTTCCGAAGTCAGTGTGACTACTAGGTCCTGGGATAGAGGGGACTGTACAGACTTGGGAGGCTTTGACAGGGCTGGAGTGTGTATTGGCTTGAGGGCTGGCATTAAATTCACCTTGGCCTTAGGGCCTTTGTGCCAACATTCGCTTTGTTAGTTTAGACACGTTGCTTGGTTTCTTCCATGTGATGCGGAATTGGCATGGAGCTTTCCTTTCAGCATCTTGTCTGTTCAGCAGTGTTTTATCTCTCTGACGAGGTATTTTTGGCTCTAACCTCTTCAACAACTTTTGAGTGTCCAGTCTCCACGGTTTGAAAACTCTGTTGTGTTGATGCTTGAGGGGCAAGAGTTGGTTAGAACTCTGTTGTCACTTGCTGGAGCTCTGCTGGATCAGGTTCCAGGGTCTTCAGATACCATCCTCACAGTACCTCCTCACATCAACTGTTGGTTCACGGCAGGCCATTGTCATGGCCTCTGCTGCTCTTTGCACAATGACCCTCTGCATTTGCTAGGACTCAGGCTGGTCTGTTTAATCCCAGCAGTGCCGGTGTCAGAGTGAGAGAGAGCGAGAGAGCGAGAGAGACCTTAATAGAGGTTTTGGTGGTGGGTGACTGACTCCATAATGAAATTGGGGGTAAGGTGCTGAAAAGTTTCGGATCCTTGAAAACAGCATTGAGTTGGGTAACAGGCATTTATTCTTTAAAAACAAAAGTCATGTGATGTCTGCTTTTGCAATGAACTGTTTTAATAAGACTATGTCTTCTTTAAGTGAGAAGTGGAAAACTCATGGATAAAATGGAAAGGCTAGACCATCAGGGAAAGCCTGCACAGCTACTCAGGGGCCAAGATGTCTAAATACAAAGATAGATGTTCACAGAGTGAGTGGGGTAGGCAGGCAATGGCTGGAAGCCCTGTCATGTTCACTAAAGGGACGAGATGCTTGTGCTTCCTGAGTTGGTGGACGGATTCCATAGGCTTATGGCTATCGAAGATCCTACTGCCTATCACGAATAAAGTCCCTGGGCTCCAGAAGTGTTCTGATTCTGTCACCCATGTGTATCCAAGCAGGGATTAGTCTCCCCTTGCTCCTGACACCTGCTCTATTCTCCCCAGTTTCTTCTGGTCACCTGCTATACGTTCCATCCCATGTCCCTTTCTTTCTTTCCCTGTGATGTTTCCCCTAGAGTCCCCTCCAGGTGTGTCCTAATGTTACTTCTCTAATGAAGCTGTTGCTTCCTAAATAGCCCAATGAAAGGGGGTGGAGTGGCTGCAGACATTATAGATCATGGTGGCTAGATCTTTAGGGGTTTATATAGTCACTCCTCAATTCGCCAAACCCAGGAATCCATGGCTGCAATGGTGTCTGTTTGCAAAAGGACCATGCTTGAGTTACTGTGCATTCAATCCTGGGCCAGAATGGTGCATCCAATGGTCTCAGAGGCCTTGTTTTATTGCCAAAGTCGGGAACACCACCAGGCAGAACTGTTGGTTTTTCATGTGGGGTGTCAGCTTGCCTGCTGCTGCTTCTATCCCTGCCTCCTCTTACCTGGCCTTCCCATCACCAGCACAGACCACCACAGAACTCCTTCCCCACTTACTGAGAGCCTAATTAGCCTGCAAGTAGACACAGAGCTGCTCTCCCCCAGTTTGCCTCTCAGTGGGTTCGCTGAGGGCCCACTGCTGCCTGCAGTTGTAAGGTGGATGGTGCGTTTCTCATTAAGAGGTGTTGTTGTACGCTGCCTCCTTTGCCTTGGGGATGAAGTGCTGGCAAAGGGGAAATTATTACTATTACTAATGAAAACAGCTACCGGGAGCTTTCCAAAAAGTATGTAACAGAGCCCTTACAAATCTTCTACCCTACTGTGAATTAGAGGGCCTGTCCCCATTTTACACACGAGGAAATAGAGGCTCAAAGAAGTCATATAACTAAGAGGCCCAGCTAGGGCTCTCCATCTTTGTCTTCAGCGTTCATGCTCTTTTGAGCCCTGCAACTCATTGCTGTAGTAGTACAAAGGGGTGGGCTGGCTCTGTTTGCAGGTAACCGCTCTGCTATCTAAGCATGCATTCCAGAACTGTGCTGCCCCCAAGCCCTGCATATCTTTCCACAGGCACAGCTGGTGTTTAATAGTCCAGGTTGAATACTAACTGGTAGGACTGGAGAGAGCCCCATGGCCTGGCACAAGCTCACTGATTTTCATATGCTATTTTTTTCCTTCTCCAGTTTTCTCTCGATGTCAAAGCACTTTTGTATATGAGCTCTCAGTGGACACTGAAAATAATCTAAAAAGCGGGGCTGAGACAATTATTGTCAGTGGATAAAAAAGGAACTTGAGGATCTGTGAACCTGAGTGAGATGCCCCAATGAATAGAAACAAAACTTTGGAGGTGAGGTAGGACCTCTTTTTGGTTACTCCGAGCTTTCAGCTGAGGACAGTCTTCTTAATCCGTGCTCAACTAGAGGCTTGAGGGGGCTCAAAGGACAGTTTTCCTATCAATTTCTTTTGAGGTTAAAGGTGATGGTTTACATTTCTAATTTCAGTCTGATCCTTGCTTCTTGGGTCATGATCTTTTCTCCACTGCCAGGGCGATAGTCACTCCCAAGAGAACTGTCATCAGGAGAATGAGCCAAGGTACCCCAGGATAAGAGGAGACTAGCGGTCTGCCAGCAAGGGCTGTTAGGCTCTCCTTGGGCCAGGCGACATTGGGGAGGGCCAGACAGATTTTCTTCTTTTGTAGTTGGAGATGTAGCAGTGGGGAGGTGTAGGGGGGTGGAAAGGGAGTTCTCAGAATCTGTCAGTTCCGGTTAGTAGAATATGCTGGATGTGACATGGGAGGAGGAAAGGCTGGGAACAAAGACCAGGGTTCAAAATGGGAGCTCTAAAGTCAAGCAAAAGCAGTGAAAGAATCTAGTATAAAGTGAAGCACATAGAAAACTGGGGTCAGTCTTTAGGTACCTGGTAGCTACCCAAGATAAACTTTTTTTTCTCTTTTGGTTGGGCAAAATTCTAGTCAATTAAAAATAGACTGTATTTCACCGAGAATACAGTTTTGGGTCACTGAGGTAGGCAGTACTCACTGAAGAGCTGGTCAGATCTGTTCCGGGGCCCAAGAGCTGTAATGTAACCCTGAACGGTCACTTCACTTCTCTGAGCTTCTTCATAGCAAAGACAGACACTCAAGGGATGCAGAAGAGGGAGCTCCTTGAGAGCTGAGGGCTTAGCTGCTCCATGACTGGAGCTGGGAAAATTAAGCAGGGCTTGGATTCTTGAGCTTAACTTGTGGTCAAGACTTGGAGAAAGGTGGCTTAGGAGAGGCCTCAACTTGCATGGTACCTGTGTTGAAGGGGTCCTCATCCTCATCTGAGATGTGTCCGCATTGAAAATCCTATGGGGTCTTAGTGACAGGGAGTCCTCTAATCAGGCCTTGCACACCCATCTTAAAAGAATGACATAGGCAGTGAGGACAACTTCAGAGTTCTTAGGTCCAGCATCCCTTAGGGATGCTGTTTAGCTAGGAAACTCTATGGTTCCATAGGCCTGACCTACTTTGACTTCTAAAGCATATTTATATAGGGGCCCCCTATCTGATGCCCACAGAAACGCTCCTCAAGGCTCAGTTCTAAGGTCACCGGCTTCAGGCTTCCTCATTCTTAAAGGCATCGTTTCTGCATCTGAGTTGGTTGCCTGAAGCCTCCTGCTGGCTTCCATATACTCGGTGTTGTACCTGCCAAGACTGGAAGAGTGTCTTCGCCATCCTGCTCACCTGTCAGAAGGCAGCTGGCCCTGGGGAGCCATCTCCTGTTTTTACTTTCCTAAGATGAAGTCAGAAGGGCAGGGATGCTAGATGCTTTGGGAGTCCTTTGGATTAGGTTTGTGGGATTTCTCTGATGGCTTTTTAGATACTTTACCAAATTCCCCAGTATGGGGTAAACCAGATTCCCATGAACCAGGTCTCAGGGAGCTCTTCTTGAACCCCTGAAACCGGCCTCCTCTGCCTCCAGACCTGTCTACCGAAGGTGCCTCACTCCCGCTTTGTCTGCCTATGTGGTCAGGCTCTCGTCACATGGCAGTTACCCGACCACCAGGTACCTTCTGAGGTGACCCACGGCTGTTTCTAGTCACTCTTTTGTTCACTCCGCTGTGTGCTGTCATGATAACTTGAGTTAGCGCTCTCAGGGCAAGAAGCCTGGTGGGTTCCTCAAGACTTCCAGAGCAAGGAGTGAAGGAGAAGAAACTAGTGCTGGGTTCCCGTCGCTCTGCTCTGGGTCTCTGCACATTCCTACTACAGCCATGGACCTTGTGTCTTGTCTTCATCTTTTCTGTCCTAGGCATTTGGTTCCTGGACTCCTTCTGGGCACAGCCCATTCCTGGGGTCTTTTCTGTTCAGGGGTTTCTTAGGCCTTTTTTCCTTATCCGCTCAGCAGCCCCACCTACAGGGGCCACCACCTCCCTGGTCTGCCTTCTTGGTTTATTTTCTCTTGTATATTTGGGCTTCTACCTAGGATGCCTTTCCCCCATCTTGACTACCTGGAGAACCACTGTGCCTCCTTCCAGGTCTGGCTCAGAGGTGACTTCCTCTGGAAGGCTTCCCAGACAGAGCATGAGAAGTCCTTTCCTTCCCAGCTTCTCCTGCTGCTGTTTAGCCGTCTGCTTTGCAGAGGTTAACAAACTCTCTGAGACAGGAATTGGTGTTGTTAGTCTCTTCAGCGCCTAATATGGGCTGGAAATAAGTACTTGTGACACTTGTTTGCATAAAATGGAAGTTTAGGCTGACTGCGTCTTCTTCATTTCTGGACTGAGCTTGGAAAACTGGAAGAGAGAAGGGGCAAGATGGAGGTGGAGGGGACAGGGATGTGTATGGAGGAAGAAGCAGAGGATAAAGTGAAAATAAATAGCTAGTTCTTCCTACTATCCTGATCTGATATTTGGCATTAATTATAATTTCTTGATGGGAGAATATGAAGAACTCCTCCTCTTCCTCCATCCTGCCTCCATCTTAAGCTTAAAAGTCATCTTATAGTAAAGACAAATTAGGCTCACTCTTTTATGATCAAATCTTTGTTTCTGGATTGGGCTATGTGCCACCTGTAACCTTAACTACAAATGGTTCTGTACTGCTGTTCCAGGAATGGCGATCATGCCTTGTTTCAAAATGTTGTTTATAACCCTCTTACAACCCTACCTTTGTTTTAGAAGACTATGACACCTGTCATTGTCTAGGACTGCCTGCTGTGCCCACCTGCAGTCGTGTCTGTAATGGTTTTCTGTCTCTTTAAGAGACAAGCCACGCCCACTCCCCCCCATCCGCTGAGGCAGGCTGATCTTCAGCCTCCAGCCTGAGTTCGCTCTCTTTTCCATCTTCCT